>RCUC01157331.1:0-110466 GCA_003697995.1 Taxidea taxus jeffersonii | reverse complement strand
AAAGAGACTCTTAATGTCATAAAACAAACTGAGGGGGGTGGGGGGGAGAGGGGTTGGGAGAGGGTGGTGGGGTTACATTATATGTTTAAATAAAGCTTAAATTAAAAAAAAAAGTGAATTATCTTTTTGTTGTGACATGCAGAAGACCAACCCAGTCTGATAATGGGAACTCCAAACTCCATTTTATGCAGTCTCTCCCTTACATAGGTTTGGATTTGCTCCAGTGTGGAAGTCTGCAACAGGGAAGAGGGATGTGGTCAACTTCTCTGTCCTTTGCTTCCTCTTTCCACCAGGGCTGGGCCTGGGGGAAAGGGACAAGGTATTATCTGCTACTCTTGTGATCTAGATGTTCCAAGCTGACTCTTGGAAACAGTTTTGTGGATTTCTTAGAGATTGCCCCAAGTGAAACATGCCATTGTTGATCCCTTGACACCAGCAGGCTTTTTTCCCCACTTCTTTCTCAGCCTCAGGATTCCAATGGATTACCCTTCATCTAGGAGCCATCATACCTCTCAGCAGTCCATTTGGGGGAAGAGTCCTCTTCCAGACTACAGGTCAGCTCCCTCACCCTCTCCCCAATCCATGGGTTCATTTTCCCTAGGAAATACGCACTCTGCACCAGCCATCATATTGCCATTAACAACTGTGGCTTGCTCCCTAAGCAGCCTTGCTTTCTCTACTTGGCTTCTTCAAGCCAATCTAGCCACAGCTTTTTATACAGGTCATATGCCCTCCTAACTCCAGGGACTCCAATCAAACTCTCCCAAGGAAGCCCTCTTCCCTCGGCATGGGGTGAAGGGGAATCATAACCCCGCTTTCCCCATGACAGTGGAAGAAGCACAGAATTTCCAACAACTCTCTCCAATATACGCCTTTCGCCCCTGTATTCTTTTGGAGGCTGAATAAGAAGTCTTACCATTTCTTTATTTTTTTTTAAATGTTATTTATTTGAGAGGGTGGGGGGAGAGAGAGAGAGAGAACAAAGGGGCAGGGAGGAGGGGCAGAGGGAGAAGCAGACTCCCCACTGAGCAGGGAGCCCAACTCAGGCTTGATCCCAGGACCTCAAGGATCATGACCTGAGCCAAAGGCAGACACTTAACCAACTGAGACACCCAGGTGTCCCAGTCTTACTGCTCTTAGCATGTCCTATTTGGAGAGTTTTGATACCTCACTTTAGACTGTGGATCCTGGTACCCACTGCATTGTTTTTAGCATTTGGGCCCTCAGCCAAAACTGAGACACAGAAGTCATTTCAACATTCTTTTACATCAGTACTGCTATTCATGTCTTCTTTTTGTTAGTATTTGCTCATATACCTTTTCCCATCCTTTATTTTCAAATTCTCCATGTCATTTTGTTTTAGACACTTCTTATAAAGAGTTGATTTTTTTTGAAAGATTTTATTCACCTATTTGACAGAAAGAGCAGGGGAGCTCAAACAGGGAGAGTGGCAGGCAGAGGGGGAGGGAGAAGCAAACTCCTCGCCAAGGAGAGAGCCTGACATTGGGCTAAATCCCAGGACCCTGGGATCATGACCAGAGCCAAAGGCAGATGTTTAACTGACTGAGCCACCCAGGCACCCCTAAACAGCTGATTTTTTTAACCCAATACATAAGTCTCTGAATTTTAATTAGGTACATTCAACTCATTCATAGTGATATTGAATTTATTTCTGCCATCTTATCTTTTTTGTTTCTCATGCTTTCTGGTTGTTTCTTCTATCTCCTTTTCTTGGCTTTGGATGAACTGATTGAATTTTCTTTGGTTTTCTTTCTTTTTCCTCAAATCATTTGAAAGTTGTACAGTTTATTTCTCTTTTAATGGTTTCCTTTATTTAAATATTAAAACATTTTTCTAATAATATCTGGCATTAATCAGAGTCTATATCCCTTAAACAATATAAGAATCATATTGAGATTTTATTGCCCTCTACAGCTGACCAACCCTCCCTCCCATCACCCATGTTGATTTAAATTTTCTTGATTTTGATTACAGATTGTTATTTTAACAACCTATGCCAGTTTCTAGGCTATCAGGCCAATTCTATTACGTCATTCTCCTAAACAGGCTCTTGAGCAAATGATCATCATCTTTGTCTGGACTCCGCATAGTTTCTATTTGCTTTGAAGAATTTCTAAAGCAAACTGGGGCAGTTCTCATTGGGAGAGGCAGAGAGCAGAGTGGGAAAGCCTCTGTGGCTAAGCCTTAGCTCCTGCTTTGCTCTCCATTGCTCACTTGGATGGAGCATTTTAACCTTCCCTTGTTTCCTCACCTGCTTTCATCCTAACATGATCCTGACCACTCTCTATCCAAGCCCCTATACTTCTACCCAATTCTTTATTATTTTTTTTAACAAGGAAGACAAGACAGCCAATATAGCATGTGTTAAGTTTCTTTTTTTTTTTTAAGATTTATTTATTTATTTGACAGACGGAGATCACAAGTAGGCAGAGAAGCAGGCAGAGAGAGAGGAGGAAGCAGACTTCCCTGCTGAGCAGAGAGCCCGATGTGGGGCTCGATCCCAGGACCCTGGGATCATCACCTGAGCCGAAGGCAGAGGCTTTAACCCACTGAGCCACCCAGGCACCCCCAATTCTTTATTTTACTTCTTAGCACTTGAAAGGAAAATACCAAAAATGTATTCAAAGATTTCAACTTAGGATCTGTGATGGCAAGGAGTAAGCTGGTTTCATTGTAGCCATGAGCAATTCTCACCCCAGCTCAATTTTATGAGATACTAGCTTTGGTCATCATTTCCAGACAAAGTTGAAAGTCACTTGGTCTGTTGTCCTTTAAGACTCTGGATTCTTGGAGATCCTGCTTGTCTTGCTCCCCATGGCCAGGCAGAGTGGTAGCCTGATGGTCAGTTGTCATTGCTTCTTGGCTGACTTAATAATTCTGCAGGCTGTGATGAAAGAAAGTTTCCGGCTCCCCAGCCTCAGGCTATGGCGCCCTCTAGTGTCCATTGATAGGCTACAACGTCCCCACTGATTTCTTGCACTCTGACCCTTGCCCAGTGCTCTAGCCACATGCAGTGGCATTCCACCTTCTCGTGACATTGTGGTTATTCAAGAGTCTTCTCCTCAGTAGGAAGAGACTCAGAGAGGTTGGGCAGGTCTGCACCTCATGTGACAGGAGAGTACACCACTACAGATGAACACTAACATTGGGTAAGAGGATGCCATTGTGGAGAGAGGAAGTGCTGCTTTTGCTATCTTAAAATGTTGGCCTTTCTTGACTACAAGTCTGTGATCACTGAGCTTCTAGGACAGGGTTTGGGAAAGTATGGCTCATGGGTCAAATCCAGCCTAACTGCTTTTGTGCGCCCACAGGAAAAGAATGCTTTTTATATTTTTAAATGGTTGAGAAAACAAAAATCAAAAGAATAACATTTCACATGAAAATTATATGAAATTAAAATTTTCAGGGGCATCCGGTTGGCTCAGTTCGTTAAGCACCTGACTCGATTTTGGCCCAGGTCATGATCTCGGGGTCATGAGATGGAGCCCTGTGTTCAGTTCTGTGCTCAACTTGGAGTCTGCTTGAGATTCTCTCCCTCTGCCCCTCCCCCAGCTCATGTGCTATCTCTCTCTCTCTAAAATGAATAAATAAATCTTTAAAAACATCTTCCATTCCATAAGTAAGGTTTTATCAGAATATGGACATATTCATTAATACATTGCCTACAGCTGCTTCCATGTCACATCAGCAGAGTTGAATACTTGTGACAGAGACCCTATGGCCCACAAAACAAAAAATATTTACTATCAGCCCTTTATAGAAAGTTTGCTGACTTCTCTTCTAGAAGATCCACGTGTTCTAGTTCATCACAGACTTCAGGGACCTGATTGAATAGGTATGAATTGATTGAATGTCTATGGAGCCTTGCAGAGAATGAAGGTGAATTTACATGGTGAAGGTCCTAACTAAAGATTTTAGATTTAATCCACTAGGCTATGAGGAGACTTTAAAGTTGGTGCCAGGGGTACCTGGTGGCTCAGTCAGTTAAGTGTCTGCCTTCGGCTCAAGTCATGATTTCAGGGTCCTGGGATCAAGTCCACACTGGGCTACCCGCTCAGTGAAAAGTTTGCTTCTTCCTCTCCCTCTACCACTTCCCCTACTGTGTTCTCTCTCACTCTCTCAAATAAATAAATAAATAAAATATTTTTAAAAAATTTAAAGTTGGTGCCAGGATCAAAGCAAGTACATTCTGAAGACTCAACAGGGCAGGAGTGGTAAGGAGGACTGAATGAGAGGAGATTCTGAGGTAGGGAGGCCAGTGATGAGGAATAAGAGTTGAGGGCCTACAGCAAGGAGTGTTCAAGAAGAGGAAGAAGTGGTTACTGGTGGTGCCTTGGTACCATTTCAGAGGGCAGCAGACAGGATGTCATCAAAGAGGTGGAGACAAAGAGGCCGAGGCCAAGGCCATCAGTAGGATAGAATCAGGAAACACCAACAATGTGTATCCACAGGACACAGGAACATTTCTGAGGGTGACCTAGTTTTGCCAACTGGTATCATTCTTGCTCAAATGACAATGCAGGTAGATTTACTTTTGCTTTCCACTAGCATTTTAAAATATAACTTGGCACCTAACAGATTATGGACATGGAAGAAAGAGATGGACACATAAAGTAAGTAGTTTGAGACTGATGGGTATCATTGTATAAATTCATGGGTAGAAATAGCTGGGGAATTCTCCAAGCTAATGTCTTTTCCTAATTCCCGTGAAGTAATAACATCTCTGCCCAGAAACCTCTGGGCTCCTTGCTGTGTGTTTCCATTAGATTGAAATTAATTGGTATGATCAAAGTTATTAAGAAGAAATCAGCATAGTTTCCAAAGCAAAGAAAGCTATGTAATTGTTCCTATAAAGTTATATCAGAAAATAAACTATTATTTCAGCCTTGAAAAGCTCTATAAGCAAATCTGTTCACTGTAAGAAAGGGGAAAGCCATGAAGTTAGTATTTTTTAAAAGGAAGTGTATTGCAAAATGAAGAGAACTTTTTCACAGTACATGAACTTGGCATATAGTACTACCCACACCACTCATAACTGATCTTCAGTTTGTGAATGTATTAGCAATTATAGGGTCAAATTTAAAATTTGAGCTTAAGACTTTGGTGAAGTGAAATGTAGTGGAAAGAACAGTTTATTTTTATCTTTTACATTTCCATTTCAGGGAGGAGAAATTTTTCTATAAGAACAGTTTAATGGCAGCAGAGGTTTTTGAAATAGATACAGGATGGGATTTTTTTTAGATGGAAATTCACTGTTGTAAAATAGTTACATAGGACAAATTTGAGAGTAAGCCCTTGAAATTTTGTATGTTTCATTTTTCTCTTATCATCCTTGAATTTCTATATTACTTTTAGTTCATCGCTTCCTATTACACAACTTAACTCTTTCAAAATAATTTTTTAAATGATGTTATATTTAAGAGTCTGTAAGATGGGAAAGCTGTCTAAGATTTTTAGCCACAAAAAAGTGAGTAATGCTAGGGTGCCTTGGTGGCTCAGTGGGTTAAAGCCTCTGCCTTCGGCTCAGGTGATGATCCCAGGGTCCTGGGATCAGGCGGGCATCAGGCTCTCTGCTCAGCAGGGAGCCTGCTTCCCCCTCTCTCTGCCTGCCTCTCTCTGCCTCCTTGTGATCTTTCTCTCTCTCTGTCAAATAAATAAATAAAATCTTAAAAAAAAAGTCAGCAATGCTATACTAAAAACCATGATTAGGATCAAATTAAGACTCATAGAACACCTTAAGAACACAAATGTGAAAGAGTCCAAATGACTTAAAGATCATTATTTCTTTTTTTTTTTTTTAAGATTTTATTTATTTATTTGTTAGAGAGAGAGAGCGAGTACAGGCAGACAGAGTGGCAGGCAGAGGCAGAGGGAGAAGCAGGCTCCCTGCCGAGCAAGGAGCCCGATGTGGGACTCGATCCCAGGACGCTGGGATCATGACCTGAGCCGAAGGCAGCCGCTTAACCAACTGAGCCACCCAGGCGTCCCCAAAATCATTATTTCAAAAGCAATTTTTAACAAAACATATGCACTTTAGATATGTATACAGAAATCACACATTAAAAGAGAAAGAAAGAGAAATTTCAAAAGAATAAAAAACAAAAACAAAGCAGTGACCTATTCTCGGTGTTCTTCCTGCCCCACTTCTCCCAGCACTGAATGATTCACATCCACTCTCCTTCCTCACAAAAGGCTGTCAAAACTTCTGGTTTCTGACTCCTGCTGGTTATTGGTTGAGTTTGGCTATTGCTTAAAACACAATATTTTCTTTGGAGAAAAGCAGATAAGTAAATAGTAAGTGCCAAGATAATCTATGGGAATTTGAGAGTACTCAGAAGAGAATTTTACCCAGACTACTATTTTAGAACAATATAATACACCTAAATAGAATTAAGTGTTCATACTTTGGGGTCAGAAGGTTTTATTCTGAATTCTGTCACTTCCTAGTTCATCTGAATGAGTTAATTTCTCTAAGGCCCAGACTCATAATCTATATAGGAAAATACTATAATGTATTATATTTTTGCATGGCATACATAAATATATAACAGATGTTAATGCTTGCTTTTATAAGATTATTTAGAGGAATAACTGAAGTAAAGCAATAATGCTTACCATGGTGTTTTGCATATAATAAATACACGATAAATGTAATTTATTATTACCTTCACTTTTCTGACAACTTCATTTGAAGGGTAATGGTGAGGCAATTTGTTACTTTTGGATAACAGAGTTTTGTCTCTAATTTTAATAATAGGCACCACAGGGCCACCTCGGTGGCTCAGATGGTTAAGTGTCTGCCTTCAGCTCAGGTCATGATCTCCGGGTCCTGGGATTGACCCCCATATCGGGCTCTCAGCTTGGTGGGGAGTCTGCCTCTCCCCCTGCTGGTGCTCTCTCTCTCTCTCTCAAATGAATAAATAAAATCTTCAAAAAAAATAAAAGCACTACAATTTACTAAGTGTCTACTATATGTCAGGTGCTTTATATACAACATCTCATTTAATTGTCAAAGGATCTTGCTGAATATGTATTATCATTCTCACTTTATAAGTTCAGAGCATGAACTAGACATGTTAAGTAACTTTCCCAGAGTTTCACAGATATTATTACTGTTAAACCTATATAAATCCAGATATATCTGATTTCATAGCCCATATTCTCAGGCACAGATGGCAAGTATATTTTGATTCAAATTTTAAGTTAAGAATACAAAAAAAGCTATCCAAGACTACTGGGTCATATCAAAAGAACTTGAGATCTCTCTTGGGATCCCTCTTACTGGCTGGATATAAAACTTTTAGCATCAGAAAAAATAATGACTGCCTTAAGTTGAAACACACAAGATGTATTAAAATTTATGAGTTCACTTTAATCCTTTAATTTAAGAAAAGTTCATTTGACATCTTTGGAGGCTGCTAGAGTACTAGCTCATTATTCTGGAAATAAAAATGAATAAAAGGAAAATATCAATCATTTATCTTGCTTTCCCACCATAAACCCTCCGGGTAAGATATGTGAATATCTGATGAATCCCAGGTGAGTGTAAAAGTCCTGAAAAGGCACATGCCTGCCATATTCAAGAAACAACAGAGAGGCTGTGTGGATGAATCCTAGTATGAGAGGCTAAGAGTACTATAAGATGAGGTCAGAAGGAAAACGGGTTAGAGTTGGTGTGTAGAGTTCTCTAGGTCTTTGTAAAGGCTTTAGTATTTACTTTGAGAAAAACAGGCTTTAGCTTTTACTTTGAGAAAAACGGCAAGATTTTGAACAAAGAAGTGACATAATCTGACTTTTGGTTTAAGAGTCACTATGTTATGTTAAGACTACATTGAAGGGGGAGCAAGAGTAAAATCAGGGAGACCAGGTAGGAAGTTATTATAATAATCTGATGTGAGGAGTGCCTGGGTGGCTCAGTTGGTTAGGCGTCTGTGTCACGATCCCAGGGTGCTGGGATGAGCTTCGCGTCAGGCTCCCTGCTCAGCGGGAAGCCTACTTCTCCCTCTCCCTCTGTTGCTCCCCCTGCTTGTGCTCTCTCTCTCCATCAATTAAATAAAAAAATCTTTTTTTAAAAGATTTTATTTATGTGACAGAGAGATCACAGGCAGAAGAGAGAGAGGCAGACAGAGAGAGAAAGAGAGAGAGAGAAGCAGGCTCCCTACCTAGCAGAGAGCCTGATGTGGGGCTCAATCCCAAGACCCTGGGATTATGACCTGAGCCGAAGGCAGAGGCTTTAGCCCACTGAGCCACCCAGGCGCCCAAATAAATAAAATCTTTTGAAAAAATAATTCAATGTGAGACGATGGTGGCTTGAACCAAGATGGTAGCAGGGAAGAAGGTGAGGATAGTTGAATTCTAGATCTACCTTGAGGGTAGGCCTGGCAAAAGTTGATGATGGATTGGATGTGGAAAATATGAGAAAGAGGAAAGACAAGGATGACTCCTGGGCTTTAGTTCTGAGTAAATGGACATATGGTATGCCTTTACTGGGATGGGGGAAACCACAGGAGGAGTGGGTTTGGGAAGGAGCTGGGGTGGGGAATAACAGGAGCTCAATTTGGATATCTGAAGTTTGTGAAGCTTATTATATATCCAAGTGAAATGAAAAATAGGTATCTGGATTTATGTTCAGGAGAGATGTTCGGGCTAGAGACACAGTCAAGAAATTGTTTTAAAAAGAGGATGTCATTTGTGTCAAAATCCTACAGAAGGTAAGAAAGATGAGGACTAAAAACTGACCACTGGACTAAGCAACATGAAGGCCACTGATGACCCTGGTAAGGGTAGCTTTATGGGCACAGCAAGGCAAAAGTCTGATTGGAAAGAGGTCAAGATGAAATGAGAGAATCTGACAAGAGTTAAGGAATTCCTTTTGCAGATATGCTTAAAAAAGAGGGACAGGGACACCTGGGTGGCTCAGTGGTTTAAGGCCTCTGCCTTCGGCTCAGGTCATGATCCCAAGGTCCTGGGATCGAGCCCCACATTGGGCTCTCTGCTCAGTGGGGAGTCTGCTTCCCCCTCTCTCTGTCTCTGCCTGCCTCTCTGCCTACTTGTGATCTCTCTCTCTGTCAAATGAATAAATAAAATATTAAAAAAAAAAAAAGAGGGACAGAAATGGGACACTAACTGGAGGGGAAGATGGGATCCAGAGGGGATCCAGAGGGAGTGTGTTTGTATTGTTGGTTAGGTTTAGTTCATCTTATTTTTTTAATTGGAGAAATAATAGCATGTATTATTATATCCTCATGAAAAAAGATATAGTACAGAGGGGAAAAAATTATCAGCATAGGAGAGGAAAATTGCTAAAGTGATGTCATGGAGCAGGTGCTCATGGATGAGAAAGGCTGCTTAGCCAGACAGAAGCAGACGGTTTGACCATGATACTGGAAAGAAGGTAAGAAAGTAAGAGTCCAGACATGGTGATACCAATTTTAAGGGGCCTGGATACATAAAAGAATGAGACTAAAGCTTCTTCCCAGATGCCTTCCAGAACCTCAAGCAACTACAAATTTCCCAAAGCAGTATTGCTGTTCTAAAAGGCAGCACTGTCCTAGAACCAGAACCCTGCTGTCAGTTTTAGGCTCCTTCTGGACCTGGAACTTACAGGTCAAGGATACATAGCTCCCTGGAATCTGTGCCCACTCACCCTCCCACCCCAGAACACCCTCCAGGTGCATGAGACCCTAGAATTCTCCTCACCTAAACAAACATCTTCCACAATCTGTATATGCCTCTTCCTCTTGTCTGTCCTGCTGAGAACAGAAGTGACTTCTTGGACCTATCTCATCTTGAGATGACTTGGGTGACTTCTGGGAAGTGGGGAGGAAAAGAGCTTAGACAAGTGAGCTAGAGGGTCCATACACACCCTTTAATTACAGAATAGGGCCACAGAACTTCCATTGGTACCCTTTGCACAGGGATGGGTCTGCTGAAAGGAATAGCTGCTTGTTCTGGATCAGGAAGACAATAAAATCCAGTAGTCTCAGTCATCTCTGAAAACAGAGGGTGCTGTCCTATGGAGACCCAATTTTACAACTGACAGTGAATTTTACAAATGACAGTGAAGCAGGAGAGACCATGTTATTTCTAATACCTAAGTCCAAGCCATCTGACTTAAATTCCTCACTAAAACGAGATAGGATAAAGGAAGAAGATCCTAGGAGCCTTTGCTATAAGGCCCATCAATCTCTGGAAAGCCAGAAGCAGGTTAAATGGGTCCCTGGGCAAAAATAACCCTAGGAAAAGGTTTGCCAGATAAATTATAGTATGAAATATTCCTTATATTCTTTTTTTTTAAGGTTTTTTTTATTTATTTGTCAGAGAGAGAGATCACAAGTAGGCAGAGAGGTAGGCAGAGCGAGAGAGGGGGAAGCATGCTCCCCGCTGAGCAGAGAGCCCGATGTGGGGCTCGATCCCAGGACCCTGAGATCAGGACCTGAGTTGAAGGCAGAGGCTTTAACCCACTGAGCCACCCAGGCGCCCCATTCCTTATATTCTTATACTAAGAAATCATTTGTTGTTTATCTGAAATTTAAATTTAACTGGACATCCTGTATTTTAATTTTCTACATCTAGCAATCCTATCTAGGAGTGGCAGCAGGTCTGCTCTTGCTCATGCCTCAGCATTTTACCTACTCTGCTCCCATCATTTCTCCTATATTATTCACAAGCATAAAAGTCCCAAAGGCAGGGCGCCTGGGTGGCTCAGTGGGTTGAGCCGCTGCCTTCGGCTCAGGTCATGATCTTGGGGTCCTGGGATCGAGTCCCGCATCGGGCTCTCTGCTCAGTGGGGAGCCTGCTTCCTCCTCTCTCTCTGATGCCTCTCTGTCTACCTGTGATCTCTCTCTCTGTTAAATAAATACATAAAATCTTAAAAAAAAAAAAAAAGTCCCAAAGGCAGACAGAAGGAAGTGAATAAGGGAGAGACAGAGAGAAGAGAGATGAAGAGAAGGAGGAAAGAAAGGAAGGAAAGCCAAGAAAAGAAAAAAAAGAAGAAAAAATACAGGGGGCGCCTGTGTGGCTCAGCTGGTTAAGCCTCTGACTCTTGATTTCAGCTCAGGTCATGGTATCAGAGTCATGGGATCAAGCCCCACCTAGGGGTCCATGCTCTGCAGGGATTCAGCTTGGGATTTTCTCCTTCTCCCTCTGCTTCTCCCCCAACTTACATGCACATGCTCTTTTTCTTCCCTGCCCCAAACAAAATAAATAAATAAAACTTAAAAAAAAAAAAGAAGAAATACAAGGAAAGACAGAAGGCATATATCTAAGAAACTAAAACAAAAGCAATTACAGGGAAACAGATCTTTTAAAGTTAAAGAAATAGCTTCAAAGAAACTACAAATATAACTTCACATTAAGAAGAGCTGAAAAAAAAGAGGTAAAATAATTCAAAGAAGAGCTTCTATGGCAATAGAAGGAGATAAAAAGTTAGCCAGCAGAGCTTAGGAAAGAAATGAGAGGAAAAATTAAAACATCACAGAGATAAAAAGTCACATTAGAAATAGAATAAACAAAATTTAAACACAGTTCTGGGGAAGGAAACATAAAAGAAAATTAAACAGAACAAACTACAGGGATAGTTCTTGTGAACATGTTATGAATGGAGGATACAGCAGATACAAAATAGCTATCATTTGTATTTCTGAAGCTGAAAGACAAAATGGAAAAAATTTAAAAATCTAATAACATTAATGATAATAATGATCATTATAATAGCTACTAATTATTTGAGCCCTTATGTGCCAGGCACTGTTCCAAAACTTCTAACAATTATCTCATTTAATCTTCATAACAATCATACTAGCTACTATTATTTTCCCCATTTAGTAGATGAAGTAATTGAAACAGAGAGAAGTTAAGTAACTTACTTAAAGTCACGCAGTTAGTGGTAGAGCCAGGATTTAAAACTTCCATATTTAACAATCTGTACCCTTAAAACTCAAAGTATTTCTAGAATAAGTAAGTCTTAAAACAGGATATCTATAAAACAAGAAAAATTTGATTGTTGGTATAGTGACTAAAATTTTAGGATAAAGATTGATGGGAGCATCCAAGCAGAAAAAGCAGGTCCTAGAAAAGGGAAAAAATTGTATTGGCCTCAGACTTCACCATAATAAAATTAATGCTTTATGATAGTGTTGTAATGCCTATAATGATCTGAATGACAGGAAGTGGAAGATGACAGACATACAGGAAGCTGGGCTGTCTTGTAATTATAAAAGTAATGAGAAATATTTTCAACACATAAAATTTCAGGAAATTCAGTACCAGTTAGCTTATATCATTCTTCAGCCTTAGACTATTCAAGACTGGGTTGAAGCCCAAACTCTATGGTTAGCCTTTATAAATTCCTTTATAATCTCTCTTCTACCTGCTTTTTCAATCTCCTCTACTGCCGCTCATTCCAGAGTTCTTGCTCTACTGAACACCATGTTCAGTACTAAATCTTTCTTCATTGTTTTCAGTTCAAGAAATACTTACCAAACCCCCCCTGATTTTGCAGGCCCTGTACTAGGTAGGCACTGGGATACAGCAGTGCTGTCCTTAGGCTGCTTACAATCTAGTAGGGAAGTCTGATTCAGCAAACAATTACAGGAAGGTGCACTTCAACAAGGTGGTACAGGAAAACCCTGAACTCACCTCTGCCCAAGGATACAACAAATCTGCAGCTACACATAGAACAAGGTTTTTGTTGTTGTTGTTGTTTTATTTTTTTTTAAGACCTGAAAACTAGCTTAACAGCTACTCCTTAACAAAAGATAAAAAGGCCACAATGAGACAGACAGGAGAGGCAGGGATGTGGTCTGGCCAAAACCCCAACCTCAGTATGGGTGACCCACAAGTGGGAGAAATCTCACAAATACAGAGTATATTCCTGAAGAAAGAAGGTTTTGAGAACCACATCAGGCACCCCAATCCTTGGGACCTGCACCAGAGAAGTGAGCTCCCAGAACATCTGGCTTTCAAAATCACCATGGCTTATATCCAGGAGATCCAAAAGGATAGAGCAAACTAAGAGTCCACTCCTAAAGAGCTTGTGCACAGACTCACTTCCCTAGGAACCCAGTGCAAAAGCAGCAATTTGAAAAACACTTAGACTGGGATGCCTGGGTGACTCAGTCATTAAGCGACTGCCTATGGCTCAGGTCATGATCCCAGGGTCCTGGGCTCGAGCCCTGCATTGGGCTCCCTGATTGGCAGGAAGCCTACTTCTCCCTCTACCACTCTCCCTGTTTGTATTCCCCTCTCTCACTATCTCTATCTCTCTGTCAATTAAATAAATAAAAACCTTTAAAAAAAAAAAGAAAAAGAAAAGCACTTAGACCATATGTAAAAGAAGATTCAATGGCTAATTGTAAAGTATCTTCTGGAGGGGCAGAGGTCCATTGAAACTGTCCAGGGACAGAGACCCTGATGAACACCATTTTTGCACTCTATCTCTACCTTGCTAGTGCTGCTTGCTCTGGTCCAACACCACCACCCCTGTTAGCCCTGCCCCACTAAATCTGGCAGATGGGCCTGCCCTAGACAAGTGCCTTAAGCAACCCCACCCTGCATGTATAACCTGGTCTGGTACCCACGCACCCAACTGTGGTCCTGCCCCACCAAAGCCAGCAAGTGGGTTTTCTCCAACTCAGGACTCCTTCATAGCCCCACCAAAGCCATCAGGGACATGTAGCCCAAACAGGGGTCACTCCTTGAATGCTGGCTCTGGTGCCAGGGGCCTTGCATTTCTGGGTCCCACACGACTGAAACAGAGTTATTGGCAGGCTATAGTTCCCAGAGTACTGCAGAGACAACAAACAGAAATGCATCTCCAGTCTTCCCGTGACCATTCTTTAAACACTGAGAGAGATAGCTGTTTTGCCTAATACATAGAAACAAACACAGAGAATCAAGCAAAATGGGGAACAGAGGAATAAGTTCCAAATGAAAAAAGATAAAACCCCAGGAAAAAAATGAGATAATTTACTTGATCAAAAATTCAAAGTAATGGTCATAATGATGCTCATCAATCTCAGGAGAAGGATGGATAAAAACTTATATAAGATGTAAGAAAGTACCAAACAGAAGTCACAGAGCTGAGGGACACAATAACCAAACTAAAAAATACTCTAATGGGGTTTAACAATAGGCTGGACAAAGCAGGAGAAAGGATCAGTGACATGGAAGACAGGGTAATGGAACCCATCCAAACAGAGTAGCAAAAAGAAAAATTAATTGTAAAAGTAAAGATAGCCTAAGAGAGCTATGGGAAAACATCCATAGGAAAAATATTCACATTATAGGAGACCCAGAAACACTTATTTGGAGAAATAATGTCTGAAAACTTCCCCAATCTGAGGAAAGAAACAGACAAAGCAAAATCCTATAGTTGATACAAAAAATAATGAAAATGGAATCTGAATACAACAGTAAAACAAGGCATCAAACCAGAAGGGAAGAGAACAAGAGACAAAAAAAAAGATACAGAGAGCTACAACACAACAGCTAGAAAACAAGTAACAAAATGGCAATAAGCGCATAACAAAATGGCTATCTATAATTACTTTATATGTAAATGGCTAAACATTCCAATCAAAAGAAAGAGTAGCTGAGTAAATAAAAAACACAAAATCCATCCATATATTGCCTACAAGAGACTCACCTCAGAGGGAAGTGAAAAGATATTTCATGTAAATGGAAACCAAAAGAAAGCTGGAGTACCTATACAGACAAAACAGACTATAAAATAAAGCCTGTAATAAAAGACAAAGATAGTCATTATGTAATGATAGTCTATCCAGCAAGAAGATATAATATTTATAAATATTTATGCACCTGACATAGAAGCAGCAAAATATAAAAAGAGTTTTGTGGGGGTGCCTGGGCGGCTCAGTGGGTTAAAGCCTCTCCCTTCGGCTCAGGTCATGATCTCAGGGTCCTGGGATTGAGCCCCGCATGGGGCCCTCTGCTCAGCAGGGAGCCTACTTGTGATCTCTCTCTGCCGGATAAATGGATAAAATCTTAAAAAAAAAAAAAAAAAAGTTTTGTGAGGTGGGAAAAATGGGAAAAGGGGGTCAAAAGGTATAAACTTTCAGTTATTAAAAAAAAAGTCATGAGGATATAATGTATAGCACGGTGACTAGAATCCATAAGATTGTATTGCATATAATGTAAATTTAATGGTAAGGGGGGATTAGACATATTGTGGTAGTCATTTCATAACGTATACAAATACTGAATCATTATTCTCAACAAAGCAGGTATAAAGGAAATATACCTCAATATAATAATGGCCATATATGACAAGTCCACAACTAACATTATATTCAATGGTGACATACTGAAAGCTTATCCTCTAAGATCAGGAACAAGAGAAGGGTGATCATTCTCACAACTTTTATTCAACATAGAATTGGAAGCCCTAGCCAAAGCAATTAGGCAAGAAGAAATAAAATTTACCGACATTGGAAAGAAAAGTAAAATTGTCACTATTTGTAGACAACACATTTTTGTATATCTAGAAAACCCTAAAGACTCCACCAAAAAACTGTTAGAATGAATAAATGAATTCAACAAAGTTGCAGAAGATGAAATCAATACACAAAAATATGTTGCATTTGTATACACTAACAATGAATTATCAGAAAGGGAAATTAAGGAAACAATCCTACTTGCAATTGCATCAAGAAGAATAAAATGCCCGTGAATGAATTTAAACAATAAAGTGAAGAATTGTACACTGAAAACAACAGGACATTGATGAAAGAAACTAAAGAAGACACGAATAGATATGGAAAGATATTCCATGCTCATGGACTGAAAGAATTCATCTTGTTAAAAATTGTGTATTACACCAAAGGCTATATATAGATTTAGTGCAATCCCTATAAAATCCCAATGGTGTTTTTCACAGAAATGCAACAAACAATCCCAAGATTTGTATGAAACCACAGAAGATCCTCAATAGCCAAAGCAATGATGAGAAATAAAAACAAAGCTGGAAGCATCAAGTTCCCTGATTTCAAACTATATTACCAAGCTATAATAACCAAAACAGTATGGAACTGGCATTAAAAATAGACACATACATGAATGGAACAGAACAGAAAGCCCAGAAAAAACCCACACATATATGGTCAATTAATGTATGACAAAGGAGCCAAGAATATACAATGGGGAGAGCCCACTCTCTTCAATAAATGGTGTTGGAAAAATTGGACAGTCACATGCAAAACAATAAAACTGAGCCATTTTTATTTCTTTTTGTTGTCTGATTGCCAAGACTAGGACTTCTAGTACTATGTTGAATAGCAGTGGTGATAGTGGACATCCCTGCCATATTCCTGACCTTAGGGGGAAAACTCTCAGTTTTTTCCCACTGAGAATGATATAAGGTGTGGGCTTTTCATATATGACTTTTATGATATTGAAGTATGTCCCTCTATCCTCTCATTGTGAATAGTTTTAATCAAGAAAGGATGCTGTACTTTCTGTCAAAAGCTCTTTCTGCATCTATTGAGAGGATCATAGGGTTTTTGTCCTTTCTTTTATTTATGTAATGTATTACATTGATTGATTTGCAGATATTGAACCAACCTTGCAGCCCAGGAATAAATACCACTTGCACGTGGTGGATAGTCCTTTTAATGTGCCATTGGATCCTACTGGCTAGTATTTGGGTGAGAATTTTTACATCCATATATTGGTCCATAATTCTCCTTTTAAGTGGGGTCTTTGGTTTTGGGATCAAGGTAATGCTGGCCTCATAAAATGAGTTTGAAAATTTTCCCTCCATTTCTATTTTTTTGAAACAGCTTCTGAAGAATAGGTATTAATTCTTCTTTACATGTTTTGTAGAATTCCCTTAGGAAGCCATCTGGCTCTGGATTCTTGTTCATTGGGAGATTTTTTTATTTCTGATTCAATTTCCCTGCCGGTTATAGGTCTATTCGTGTTTTCTATTTCTTCCTGTTTCAGTTTTGGTAGTTTATATATTTCTAGAAATGCATCCATTTCTTCCAGATTGCTTAATTGGTTGGCATATAGTCACTCATAATATGTTGTTATAACTGTATTTCTTCAGTGTTGGTTGTGATCTCTTCTCATTCATTCTTGGTTTTATTTGGGTCCTTTCTCTCTTCTTTTGATAAGTCTGGCCAGTGGTTTATCAATTTTATTAGTTCTTTCGAAGAACCAGCTCCTAGTTTCGTTGATCTAGTCTACTGTTCTTTTGGTTTCTATTTCATTGATTTCTGCTCTAATCTTTATAACTTCTATTCTCCTGCTGGGTTAAGGCTTTCTCTGCTGTTTTTTCTCCAGCTCCTTTAGGTGTAATGCTAGGTTGTGTTTTTGGGATCCTTCTTATTTCTTGAGAAAGTCTTTTATTGCTATACACTTCCCTCTTGGGACCACCTTTGCTGCATCCCAAAGGTTTTAAACAATTGTGTTTTCATTTTCATTTGGTTCCATGAATTTTTTAAATTCTTCTTTAATTTCCTAGTTGATTCATTCATTCCTTAGTAGGATACTCTTTGGCCTCCATGTATTTGAATCTTTCCAATTTTCTTCTTGTGATTGAGTTCCAGTTTCAAAGCATTATGGCCCCAAAATATGCAAGGAATGATCCCAATTTTTTGGTACCAGTTGAGACCTAGTTTGTGACCCAGTATATGATCTATTCTGGAGAAGGTTCCATGTGCACTTGAGAAGAATGTGTATTCTGTTGCTTTAGGATGCAATGTTCTGAATATAACTGTGAAGTCCATCTGATCCAGTGTCATTCAAAGCCCCTCTTTCCTTATTGATCTGCTTAGATGATCTGCCCATTGCTGTGAATGTAGTGTTAAAGTCCCCTACTATTATTGTATTATTACTGATGTGTTTCTTTAATTTTATTATTAATTATAATTAATTATTAATTAATTTCTTATTAATTTGTTTAATAATACAAATACGTAATATGTTTTTGTGCGGGTGTCTATGGTCACAGCTTTTCCTGATTGTGTTCAGTAAGTGTTATTAATGATGAAGTCTACTACTACTATTGAGGTCAAGGTTCTAAGCCCAGAGCCCCCTATCACTGCAGAGTCTCTTCTGACTCAATAGGCACAGTCTCACTAGCACTACTGATGCCTAGGTCTACAAAGGGACAGCTGGAAGACCTCAACTTCTTTTATCACCCATGAATGCATTCTTATATAAGTTCTATATATTCTTTAAAAATAGTTTTCATTTTAGAAGAGTTTTATATTACAAAATAGTAGCAAAAATAGAACATGATTTTCCATATGCTTCCTATATCCTTTCCCCTTTTGTTAACATATTAGTATGGTACATTTATACAACTAATAAACCACTATTGACATATAATTATTAACTGAAGTCCATATCTTATCCTGATTTTCATCATTTTTAACTAATGTTCTTTCCACGATCCCATCCAGGATATCATACTACATTTATTCATCATGCTTCCTCAGGCTCCTCTACAGAGTGACAGTTTCTCAGACTTTCCTCATTTTTAATGATCTTGAGTTTTGAAAAGTACTAGTCATTATTTTGTAGAGTGTCTCTCAATATTGGGGTTTGTCTGTTTTATTTCTCATGATTGGACTGGTGTTTAATGCCTTTTGGAAAGATCACAGATATAAATAAAGTACTATTCTCATGAGATCATATCAAAGGTACATACTATCAACATGATTTCTTACTGTTGTTATTGACCTTGACTATTTGGCTAAGGTAGTATTCACCAGATGTCTCTACTGTGAAGTTACTCTTTTTTTCCTCCTTTTCATACTGTATTCTTTGGAAAGAAGTTACTAGATATACCCACCTCCATAACAGCAAGATATCTATATAAATAATTTGGAATGTTTCTGTCTAGAAATGTATATATTCTCTCATATTTATTTATTTATTCAAACATTCCCTAATATGGACTCATGAATATGTATTTTATACTTTGGGTTGTAATCCAATTCTACATTATTTATTTTGTTGCTAAAATTGTTCCAGCTTTGGCCATTGGGAAGTCTTTCAATTGGCTTCTGTGTCCCTTTGACCCACATTGTTGTAGTATTTATTTCTTTGAGAACTCCCTTACCTTTTGGAACTAAAAAACACTACAGGAGCATCTTGTATATATGCATTGCCCCAGCTCTACTATCAGCCATTTCTCCAAGAAACCCCGGTTCCTATTGTTGAAGAATAGTATTAGAAACCAAGATCTGGGGGGACACCTGGGTGGCTCAGTTGGTTAAGCAGCTGCCTTCGGCTCAGGTCATGATCCCAGCATCCTGGGATCGAGTCCCACATTGTGCTCCTTGCTTGGCAGGGGGCCTGCTTCTCCCTCTGCCTCTGCCTGCCACTCTGTCTGCCTGTGCTCGCTCTCGCTCTCTCTCTCAGACAAATAAATAAATAAAATCTTTAAAAAAAAAAAAAAAGAAACCAAGATCTGGGTGTTGTGTGTGCTCATTGTTACTATGGTGTCATTACTTCTTAGCCTTCTTAGAGGACAGAGAAAGTACAAAATGTGTGTAGAGGTCCACATTACATACATATTTATAAATATTTCTTTATGTACCCATATGCATTTATATGAAGTTAAACATGAGGTCATAGTGATGTCATATGTTCATGAGATACATCTTTACCAACTAGAGTACAGTGCTTATGTACATTTTTTTTTTTTTGCCTTTAGTCTTAGTTCCCACCCTTTACAAAGGGGACCACCCCCTACCCCAATTTTCTTTTCTGAGAGTATGCATTCCATCCTGAGACTGCCCAACCTTCTAAATGCTATTTTAAAATGTACTACATTGAGGTTTACTCTGTGCTGTAGTTCTATCGGGTTTAACAAATACATAATGTCATATATTCACCATTACAGTTGCATACAGAACATTTTCCACCATAAAAAAATTCCTTATACTTCACCTGTTCAACCCTCCCTCCTCCAAAAACCTTTGGCAACAACTGATCTGTTTACCATCTCTATAGGTTTGCCTTTTCCAAAATGTCAAATATATGTAATCATACAATATATAGCCTTTTCAGACATTTCTTTTTCTTAACAATATGCACTTATGATTCACTCACATTTTGCATGGTTGATAGCACACTCCTTTTTATGTCTGAATATACCATAGTTTGTTTATACATCACTTATTGAAGAATATATTGAATGCTCCCAGTTTTTAGCAATTATAAATAAACTTGCTTTAAACACTTGCATGCAGGCTTCTATGCGGACATAATTTTTCAAATCAGTTTGGTTAAATACTTAGGGAACATTATTTCTGAATCATAAGATAAAACCATGTTTAGCTTTATATACTCTAGCCTTTATTATTTCCTTCTATTGCTCTGGGCTTAATTTATTCTTCTTATTCTAGTTCATTAAAGTTGAAGGCTATTTGTTGATTTGAGATCTTGCTTCTTTTTTAAAATATTCTTTAGAATTACTGAAATACACATCTGAAACTAATGATGTTCTATATGTTGGCTAATTGAATTTAAATTAAAAATAATTATATAATTGTTTAAAACTAGAAATTTCCCTCTTTGTGTTGCTTTTACTGTATTCCACAAATTTGGGTATGTTGATTTTTCTCCCCACCCCCAGTTTTATTGAGATATAATTGATGTATAGTGTGGTATAAGTTTAAGGTACATAATGTATTGATTTGATATGGTATATATTGCAGATTATATATAATCTGGCATCTCTATCACATTACCCTCCATATGACCTTAATTATCCTTTCACTAAAAGTAAGTTTTCCTTTTTTATTAAGGGTTGCTCTATTTGTTGCAAGCTTTTGTTTAGATTCCAGAATCCCCCGAAAAGGTTTATGGTGACAGGTTTTTTTGGCCACTTACTCACTGCTTTTGCAGAGAGATGGACTTTTTGAGTTCCTACTAGGCCATTTTGCTGATCTCTCTCTCTCTTGCCTATTTTTAAATTGTTTTGTTTCCTATTACTGCCTTTTAAGAGTTCTTTATATATTATGGATACAGTCCTTTATCTGCTACGTGATTTGCAAATCTTTTACCAGACAGTGATTTGTGTTTTCATCCTTCTAATAGGATCTTCTGCATTGCAAAAATTTTTTTAAAGATTTTATTTATTTATTTGACACACAGAGAGAGAGATCACAAGTAGTCAGAGAGGCAGACGGAGAAAGAGGGAGAAGCAGGCTCCCTGCTGAGCAGAGAGCCCAATGCAGGGCTCGATCCCAGGACCCTGAGACCATGACCTGAGCTGAAGGCAGAGGCTTAACCCTCTGAGCCACCTAGGCATCCCTGCATAGCAAAATTTTTTTTGAATTTTAATAGAGTCCAATATCCATGTGTTCTTTCATGGATCATGCTCTTCGTGTTGTACATAAAACCATATCACCGGGACACCTGGGTGGCTCAGTCAGTCCAACTCTTGATTTTAGCTCAGGTCATGATCCCAGTGTCGTGAGAGCAAGCCCCATGTCTGACTCTGTGCTGAGCAAGGAGTCTGCTTGAGATTCTCTCTCTCTTTGCCCTTCCCCCACCACTCACATTCTCTCTCTCTAAAAAATAAAATAAATAAATAAATCTCATCACCAAACTCAGTCATGATTTTTCTCATGTTTTCTTCTATAAGCTTTACAGTTTTGCATTTCATATTTAGATCTATAATCTGCTTTGAATTAATTTTTGTGAAGGGTATAAAGTTGGTGTCTATGTTAATTTTTTTGCATATGGATGTCCAATTTTATAAGCAATATTTATTGAAAAGACTATTATTTCTCCATTGAATTGCTTTTGTACCTTTGTCAATAATCAGCTGACTATATTTGTGATGTTCTATTTCTGGGCTCTCTATTCTGTTTCACTGAGTTAAGTGCCTATTATTTTGCCAATGCCATCCTTCTTGATTACTGTGGCTTTACAGTAAGTATTAAAATATGGCAGTGTGAGTTCTTCAATTTTATTCTTCTTTTTCAGTTTTGTGTTGATTATTATATGTTCAGATCTGTATCTGTGACCTTAATTATCTTTTTTTTTTTTTTTTTAATTTGACAGAGAGAGATCACAAGTAGGCAGAGAGGCAGGCAGAGAGAGAGAGAGGAAGCAGGCTTCCCGCTGAGCAGAAAGCCCGATGTGGGGCTCGATCCCAGCACCCTGGGATCATGACCTGAGCCGAAGGCAGAGGCTTTAACCCACTGAGCCACCCAGGCGCCCCTTAATTATCTTTTTTAAACACACCATAATAGAATAGCTGCCAGGCATGGTGACCTCTAAAGTATGTAATATTAAGTAAATGTGTTTGAGAGAAAGGAATAGACATGTTCCAAGGATTCCTTGCTATACAATCATGAAAAAAAAAAAAAGAACAGTGTGTTGAAAAGACATAAGGAATGGCAGAAAATTTATGAGGATTACTACTCTACACCACTGGAAAATGTAGTTATCAACACTATGATCCTAGATCCCCAAGTTGTATACCATTACCAGTCAAAATATTTATTAGTTCAATGTCTGAATTTGTGAATCTACTCACTATCACCAAAACCATTTATAACACTTTGGTCATGACACCTTGATCTAATTTTACTAGAATTAACATATAAAATCTTCCAAATAAGCCTATCCCTTAAAAAGAGAACAACTAAGAGTGTTCGGATTTTTATTTAAAAGTAACGTCTGGGGCACCTGGGTGGCTCAGTGGGTTAAGCCTCTGCCTTCAGCTCAGGTCATGATCCCAGGGTCCTGGGATCAAGCCCCACATCAGGCTCTCTGCTCAGCAGGAAGCCTGCTTCCTCCTCTCTCTCTGCCTGCTGCTCTGCCTACTTGTGATTTCTGTCAAATAAATAAATAAAAATCTTAAAAAAAAATAAAAGTAATGTCTGTGACAAAAAGCACATGGGAGATATTCTGTCATATTCCATACTAATTTTTCCAGTGAAGAAATTTTAAAGTGAATTTGTTGCTAAGATGAATGAATGCCCTATACATATTCCTGATATCTCTGGAAAACTTGAGTAAATCTGAGAAAAAAGAGCCAACATGACAGAAGATTCTTCTAAAGGACTATAAAACGTTCTTAAGCTTAAGGGGCAATTCAAGGCTGCCACAGAATTAATGTTCCTGATTCCAAATTAGACCAAGTACTCAGAATGATGGATTTTCAAACAAGCAAGAAAGCTCAGGAAAGTTTATTTTCATAACCATTTAAAAAGAAACATAATACTCATTTCTTCCCTTGAGTAATATAAATTTTAGTGTCTTCTCTTTAGTACTAAGTGTTTCAGAATCTTCTGGAAATGTTAAATGTTAGAACTAAAACAATATGATATTAAAATAATCAGTGGGGATTCTACTTGAAATATCTTGGTTTCTACTTAAGGAAAACCATCTATCTAATAGCATCCTCAGGAGACAATATGGCAAAATAGCATTATATGCTCAATTATCTAACATCTCATTTCGTTGTTCCTCCAAAACCCTGGAACTCTTTGTTATAGGTTCTATAATGAGATAACTTTTTTCTGTTGGATGCTATTAAAATTTCCTTTGTGTTTTTTAATTTGAAAGGACCAGTGTCAATGTTGGTAGTCTCTAAATTAAGACTGCTTTTAATTTTAAATGTGTTTGCAAATGGAATGAGTCATTCTTCAATTCTGTTTAACAAAGTTAGAATATATCTTTTCTTTAATAGGTACTAATATAAAACTCATTTTGCAAATGGCATATTGTGACTTATGGATAATAAATACTGGCTTGCCTTACCCCTTTGATATTATGTGTAAGCCAACGTGAGTTTTACTTTACCCTCTTAGCAGCTGAGTGATGACATTTTAGCAGACGTTCTTTTATTTATTTGCTTTATACATTCACTGATAACAACTTCAAGGCTGCAAAAATAAAACAAAAGAAAACAAAACAAAAACGCTGCTGCTTCTCACTAATGGTAACAAAGGTAAAAAGGGCTTATGTATTAAGATATTGAGTGGATATTAATATAACACAGCCAAATTTCACTTGGCACCACAAATTATGTCACAGTTTTATTAAAGCCCAAAGTTTAGTTCCTAGTTGCTTCCTACTGGTGATACACCATCTCAGATTCCTTCCAAAGTATCTCCTAAGTATTCCTATGATGTCTCGCTTGCCCTAAACTTTCACCATATTTGTTCTACTCAGCTAAAAAAAAACTCTCTTACAGTTCCATCTAGCAAAGCAATTCTTTGCTGATGACTACTGTTGCTCTGTTGAGAACTGGTGGGAACTTAGCACCATCACATGCTGTTCCTTTGCATGTCACAGTCCCTCCTGCAGCCTTGCCAGGCACAGCAGTTCTCCAAAGACAACTCCACTTAGCTCTCAAGGTACTGAAACTACACTGTTGTCCATAGCAGCGGTGGGCAGATGGCTCCCTCAGATTTCTAACTTCAAGTGCAGTACCAAAGATATTTGGGACCCAGTGGGCTAAAGATTTTAATGAAACAATCCTTTTGGTTTCTACTTAAAGCCATTTAGTTTTTTTCCCCTGGGACTCAGAAACATGTTCAGGGGGCTAGACCCAAAACAGATTGAGTAATAATCACTGAACTGTACTCAGAATCCTTATTCTACCAGCAGAAAATATGGCCAAATCTAAAGCTGAGAATCTACCAAGTTTAATTAGAAAGAAGCATTAACAAATTATTTTTTCTTACTAAATATACAGGGTATAATATTTGAACTGAATATTGATGATATTTGAATTCAAATGTATAGAGAGATAATATTTGAATTTTAAATTACTTTATTTTTCACTCAACAATTCTTTGTTATTCCTTCAGGTTTTTTCTTCATTAAAATGACATCATAGTACTTCTAGTTTTCAGTCCAACATATAAGCAGCATAGAAGTCACCACTCAATGTTGACAAGTAAAAGCTGAACAAATTGAAAAAACAAAAACTCCTCTTATGACTGTCAGAGAAGTGAGGTCAAGAGGCAAATCACTGTTCCCCAAAATTGGAGAGACACACAAATGAATATAAGGAATTATAACTTACCAGAGCAGAAACCAACAAGCAGAAACGTTAAGGGGAGCCAGGGCCAAGGTAGGAAAACCTAAACTGTCACTGGTGAATTTCTGGAAGCACAGTATGGACAATTCTGACAGCTAAAAACTCCAGGAAGACCAACTCAGAAGAGCTCCCATACCTCTGATGTTTTAACTCCTAGAGCTCTACGTAGTTCTCACACTGAATGTCAGAGAGAAATACATTCATGCTTCCATCAGGGAGAGTGGAAAGGGAACCATTTTTTAATATGCCAGAGCATGCTGTTCTTAGTAAGGCCTATCCTCAAAAGAAACTACTTTAGCAGAGCATGAACTACTGGAGTTTCATCAGAGACTCACCGACCAGGAGGAAAGGAAATACCCAACTCCAGCCCACTCATCCCACCTGAAGAGGAAATGGGAGAACTGAGAAGCACTTGTGAAACCCACAGTCCAGAGGTATAATCTTTGCTGAAAGATTGAGATTTAATTGGGGTGCCTGGCTGGCTCAGTCGTACAGCATGTGGCTCTTGTGCTTAGAGTTGTAGTTCCAGTCCCATGTTGGGTGTAGATATTACTTAAAAATAAAATCTAAAAAAAAAAGGGATTGAGACCTAATCATAGGACTATAGAACATTTCCTACCCACTCCTCCCCCATAACTTACTATCATATTCCTAAAGACCTACTTAAACCAGTTACTTTCACCTAGTATGTCTCAGTCCATTGAGGCTACTATATCTATCTATCTATACATATATGTATTTTTTTGTAGTAGTAGTTTACAAACTGGGTGGGTTATTAACCACACACACAAAAATATTTTTCACAGTTCTGGAGGCTGGATAGTTCAAGATCAAGATCTTGTAGGTGCCTACTTCCTGGTTCATAGATAGCCATCTTCTAGGTATGTTTTCAAATGGCAGAAAAGGCAAGGGAGCTTTCTGGGGTCTCTTTTATAAGCTTTCTGGTCTCATTTGTAAGGGTTCCGCCCTTATGAACTAATCACCTTCCAAAAGCCCTCCTGCTAAATATCATCCCATTGGGAATTAGGTTTGAACATTTTGGGGGGAATTTTTAATTTGGGAAGGATACAAAATTCCATCTATAGCAGAGTACATCATGAATGGCTACAAGAAAAAAACAAGGCATACTAAAAGCCAAAAAGCACAGTTTGAAAAGACAAAGAAAGCATCAGAACCAGACTCAGATGTGGTAAGGATAATGGAATAATCTGACAAGGAATTTAAAACAATTAATATGCTAAAGGCTCTACATAAAGTAGACATATGCGAGAACAAATGGGTGATATAAGCAAAGAGATGAAAATTCTAAGAAAGAATCAAAAGAAATGCTAGAGATCAAAATCACTGTAATAGAAATCAAGACACAGCTGAGAAACAGATAGCCAAGCTTGACGAGATCACAACAGAAATTTCCAAAAATGAAAGGAAAACAGAAAAACAATACTGAAAAAACCAGAAGAGTCTATCCAAGAACTGTGGGACAATTACTGTGACATAATAGAAAATATATGTATGCCGGTCTCTGCCCTTAGTTCCTGGTACAGAGATAATAGAAAACCTTGTAATTTCCTATGTGATAGGAATATTAGGAGCATATTTTCTTCTAATACTTGTTCTTTGACCCTAGTCAATAACAGAAAGCTCCTAAATTCCCGCATGACAGGAGTGTCTTTTGTTCTAATGAGGTGACTCTTGGTGGGCTCCTGGATGGCTTTAGGATGAGAGCTGTTCAGCAGAAATAAATATGGAAATTCCATCCTGCCCCCCCATCCTCCAGGAAGGAGTGAGGTACTGGAGACTGAGTTACTGACCGATCATACTATATAATGAAGCCTCCATAAAACCCCCCAAAGTACAGGGGTAAGAGAGCCTCCAGGTTGGTGAATACATCCATGTGCCAGGAAGGTGGTACACCCAACTCCATGGGGACAAAAGTTCCTGCACTCAGGACTCTTCAGGACCTCGCCCAATGTATGTCTTCATGTGGCTATTCATCTGTACGTTTTTTATACCCTCTATTACATAACAGACATGTAAGTGAACATGAGTTCAGTGAGCTGTTTGACCAAAGATTGAACCCAAAGGGTGGGACATAGAAACCTCCAATTTATAGTTGATCAGTGAGAGGAAAAAATGACAAGCTGGGACTTGCAAACAACACCTAAGATGGGAAGGGCAGTCTTCTGAGACCAAGCCCTTAACCTGTGGGGTCTACATTAACTCCAGATAGTGTCAAAATTGAGTTGAACTGTAGGACACCCAGATGGTGTTGCTGAAAATATCTTGGTTGTGTGGGGGGGAGCGTGGTGGGGGGAGTCCACATATCTGTTTTCAGAAGTGAAGTGCAGTGGTATGGTGGTAGTGTGAGAGTAAAGAAAAACCAGGGATTGTTTTGTCCTAGACAACTACCAAAGGTGTAACATACATGTAATGGGAATACTGGAAGGAAGGAAGGAAGGAAGGAAGGGGGAAAAGGAGAGTGGGAGAAGAAAAAAAAAGGGAAAAGGAAGGAAAAGAAAAAATATGTGAAGTAATAATGACAGAATTTTCCCCACATTAATACTAGACACCAAACTCCACATCCAGGAAGCTCAGAGAACACTAAGCAGGAAAAGTGAAGGAAAAAAAAAAAAACCCAAACGTACAAAAAAACAAGCTATACTGAGGCATAGAATAAAAACTGTAGAAAATCAAATATAAAGAATATATTAAGAAAAAATCTTAAAAGAAGCCAGAGTTAAAAACAAACAAACAAACAACTTATCTATAAAGGAGCAAAGATAAGATCACACCCAAATTCAGAAAGCATGCAAGCAAGAATGCAGTGTGGAATGACATTAGCAAAATGGCCAAATAAGATGTGGCTCACTTGTAAGCCCCCAGCAACAATTTGGTATCCATTAATAGGGAAAAAAGTTCCATTGTCGGAGCTGCAGGATATATCACCATACACCAAAGGTCCTGTGAGGAGCATTACTTACCCAATTTTTTCAGTAGCAGACATACTGACCTTAGTCTTGGCTGTCACCCCTCTGTGGTCCATAAAGCAGCTCCAGTCCCTCTTGGCTGTGGTCTGGAAGCCGGTCAAGAACACTGTCTTAGACAATCCCTTCAGAGCCTTTGTGAAAGTCCAGGAGTCTAGCAGAGAGGTTCTAGCACACTGCTGGAACAACAACAACAACAAAATACAAGTTTGGATACACTGGAGAGAGTAAGAAAAAGTGACTTTACTCATATCACCCTTCATCTGAGGTGGCACAGCTCAGTGTCAAGAGAGAAGTAATCGGCTTGTGATTTCTCCTGCAGAGGAAAGTGAGTGTGTGTGACTGTGTGGGAGCCCCTAGAGAGGTTCATGTCTCTCTCCCCCCACCCAAAGCAGTACTGAGTCTTGAGCTGCACCGCTGGCAGGTGGAAGGAGGCTAGAAGGGCAGCAGATAGAACTCTCTAATGGCATTAAAGGGACATGGATCCCACTAACAGCATCATGAACTCCATCAAGAAACCTACCCACAAGCTCCTGGGGACGCTTTGCCTGGAAATCACTCCAATGGCACACAGGTATCCCCAGCACTCAATCTGTCTCACCCACGTACTCCACTCTGTGGCGGGTTCCCTACATGCACTCTCAGAGTCAGTGAGAGTAATCTAGTGAATACACACAGAAAGCCAGACTGAAATCATGAGTCAAAGAGAGACCACAGGGACGCCTGGGTGGCTCAGTTGGTTAAGCGGCTGCCTTCGGTTCAGGTCATGATCCCAGGGTCCTGGGATCGAGCCCCACATTGGGCTCTCTGCTCACTGGAGAGCCTACTTCCTCCTCTCTCTCTCTCTCTGCCTGCCTCTCTGCTACTTGTGATCTCTGCCAAAAAAAAAAAAAAAAAAAACTTAAAAAAAAAAGAAATATCAATTAGCTACAAGAAAACAAAGAAAGAATTCAATGAAATTGGGAAAA
The DNA here is from genome assembly GCA_003697995.1 of Taxidea taxus jeffersonii. Classification (NCBI taxonomy): domain Eukaryota; kingdom Metazoa; phylum Chordata; class Mammalia; order Carnivora; family Mustelidae; genus Taxidea; species Taxidea taxus. The sequence continues at coordinate 81,451 of RCUC01157331.1, read as the reverse complement.
GAACACATGAATAAAATGGAAAAGTTAGCAAAGAGATATAAATAACAAGAGCAAAACAGAAATTCTGGATCTGATACAATGAATAAAATGAAAAATGCAACAGATTACATCAACATCAGAATGAATGAAATAGAAGAAAAAAATCTGATTCAGAAGACAGGACCTTTATATTATCCAGAGGAGAATAAAGAAAAAAATGGAAAAAAAAAAAAAAGAAAGAAAGAAATCCAATGTGATCTATGGGATAACATTGAAAGACCCAATCTGTGAATTACTGGGGTCCAAGAAAGAGAAGGGGGCAGAGAACTTATTTAAAGAAATAATGGCTGAGAACTTTCCAAATCAGGAGAGAGATTTGGGCATCCAAGTTTGTGAAGCTCATAAACATGAGGAAGTTTATCACCACTAGAATGGCCTTACAAGAAATGCTGAAAGGAGTTTTTCAAGCTGAAATGAAAGGACATTAATTAGTACCAGGAAAACGCATGAAAATATACAATACATGGGTAAATGTAAAGATTTAATCAAATTCAGAATACTTTAATACTTTATTATGGTGGTGTGCTAACCATTTAACTCTAATAAAATGGAATGAGCCCTGCATTGGGCTCCCTGCTCAGTGGGGAATCTGCTTCTCCCTCTGCTTCTGCTCTCTCACTCTCTCTCTGTCAAATAAATAAATAAAATCTTAAAAAAAAAAAGAGGTAAAAGCGAAGAACATTAAACAAATAGAAAATAAAAATACATATAGCTACTATATATTCTTAATGAATACACAATACAAAAAAGATATATTGTGATATCAGAAACATAAAGAGAGAAGGAGTGAAAGTGTTGAGTTTTTTATGCAATCACAATTGAGTTTCAGCCACTAGGGAGAACAGTATTGAAATTCCTCAAAAAATTAAAAATAGAACTATCCTATGATTCATCAATTCTTCTCCTGGGTATATATCTGAAGGAAATGAATTTACCATTTTGGAGAGATATCTGCACCTCTATATTCATTGCAGCATTATTTACAATAATCAAAACACATATTAGTATTTGGAATATTAAGCCCAGAATGAATGCTCTGGCATTGTGTTTAAACAAACTGATACACACAGATCTCTCAGGAAAAAGTCTCATATCTCTGGAAAAGTGCTAAAAGCTTTATATGATCAAAAGAAAAAATAAACTAAATGTGTTATAAAGATCTGTGTTATAAAATTTATTCCTTGAGTTCTTCATGTGATAACATGATTAGGTAGGCATCACATAAGATAAACCTATAATTTGCAGCTAAGGATTCCATAAATGGCCATAAAATCATCTGACTGTAAAAAATCCAGTCCTATCATTTTTAGTTTCCTATTTTATCATGGAACTACTCTCAGTTGACTCTAATGACCTCACCATCCAAGGGAAAGAGATCAGTTACATAAAGCTTTAGAGTATTGTCATAAAAAGTGCTCGTCCGTTGTTTTAATAATGTAAAATTCTCTTCTGGTTTTGCTCTGATTATTTATAATACTCTCAGTAAATTCTCTTTGCATGAGGATGACACTATACAATTTCCATCTGTAGTGATTCTAATCCTCTATAGAAAGAAACCCCAGTCTTTTTTTTTTTTTACTTTATTTAAGCTTTATTTAAACATATAATGTAACCCCACCCCCCTCACCCAACCCCTCTTCCCCCCACCCCCCTCAGTTTGTTTTATGACATTAAGAGTCTCTTTTGGTTTTTCTTCCCAGTTTCTTTTTAAACTCAATTTATTTACTTATTTATTTATTTGCCAGAGAGAGAGAGAGAAAGAGAGCACACACGAGTGGAGGAGGGGCAAAGGGAGAAGCATGTTCCATGATGAGCAAAGAGCCCAATGTGGGACTCAATCCCAGGACCCTAGGATCATGACCTGAGCTGAAGGCAGACATTTAACCGGCTGAGCCACCCAGGTGTCCTGAAACCCTAGTCTTCTTTAACCTAGAAGGATTCTGGAATCAGTATTGAGATTGTTGTTTCTTCTTCTCTACTAATCCAGACAGGGGCTGGGGTCTGAGCTCACAAGAACTGATGAGAAATGTTACTTTTACTTTCAAGACACTATTTGCTAATGTTCTATATGGATAGTCACAAATCTAGACTTCTGAAGTTTTTGAAAATGTGTTAGATGTATATATGTTAACCCAAAAATCTCTTCAAGACACACTAAGAAAGCTACAGAGTAGTAAGTACAGTTTGATTCCTTTTTTAAAAGGAAAAATCCTTTATATTTTAATATAACTGTGTGTGAGTTTAGAGATTGTAAGAAGGGAGAAAGACTATCTTGTTAATAATAGATATTTCCAAGTGGGTGGGAGTTGACTAGTAAAGAAAAAAGGGAGTGACTTTTCTTTTGCAGTTTGCAGAGGTCAGTCACTTAAGAGAATTTTTAAACATCCTTTCAAAAGAAAAAAATTAAATAGAGAATTAGATGACTGAGTTAGCTCCTAAAATACTAATTCTTCGGCAGATAACAGAAAAACCTTGGACAAAATACAAAAATTACTTGAAGATTCTGGAGAGAAAGTAAAAAACAGACAGTTTGGGGAGGAAAATTGAAAAACTGGGAGACAAGAGTGACACAAGGCACTACACGTTTTTGGGTGGAAGACAGTTTAGCCTGAGGTCAGGCCAAAGTTTTGGCACTACGCAGAGCTCCAATAATCTGTAGTCTTTCTGGCCTGAAGACCGAAAATAGAGTTCAGGGCAACCTGCATCATTATAAGGTGAGAGTGGAACCTTAGAAAAGAAAGAACCAAAGAAAGATCCCTAAATTCTGTTTCCAAAATATAACCAAGTTTCCAGCTGACCCTTGAACTACAAACACACAGCAAATAGCTCAGGTACAAAAGAACTAAATTGAAATTTGAGCTGTCACCAAAAAGAGTCTGCTGTAAATTGCATGCTCTAACAAAAAGATCAGCACTCTTTGGAGGACTAAAACAGAAAACAAAATCTCCACAACATTAAATTCAAAATATTCAAGATACAATCCAAAATTATATGACATATAAAGGATCAGGAAACTCTGATTATCTTTCAAAGAAAAGATAATGAATGGAAGCTAATCTAAAGATGACTCAGATGTTGGTACTAGCAGACTGAAGCCAGCAGACAAGCACTTAATCAAGCTATTATAACTATGCTTAATAAGGTAAAGAAAAATACACTATAATAAATTAAAAATAGAAAGGCTCAGAAGAGAAAAATGATGAAAAGAACCAAAAACAATAACTGAAACAAAAAATTTACTGGATGGTCTTAAGAGCAGAATGGTGATAACAAGAGAAAGAATCAGTAAACTTGAAAATAAGCCAATAGAACTGCCATAATCTGAAAAATAGAGAAAGAATGACAGAAAGAAAATAAACAGGTATTCATGAACCTGTGCAACAATAACAAAGGTCCAAAACTTAAGAAACTGAAGTTACAGAAGGAAAATTAGGAAAGGATGAAACAGAAAAGAAAAAGAAGTTTGAAAAAATGTCTGAAAATGTACTTGATTTGTCAGTATAATAAAAAACACAGATACAAGAAATTCAGCAAATCCCAAGGATAATAAATATGAGGAAAATAATGAGTAGGCATATACTAGTCAAACTGATGAAAACAAAAGATAAAGAGAAATCTTGAAAGCAATAAGAGAAAAATGATAAGTAACATATAGAAGATATGGTTAATGGCTGACTTTTTAGAATTTATTTATTTTAGAGACAGAGAGAGAGTGAGGGAATGGGCAGAAGGAGAGGAAGAGAGAGAATCATAAGAAGACTTCCTGCCGAACATGGAGCCTGATGCACGGCTCAATCTCATGACCCTGAGATGAGGACCTGAGCAAAAATTAAGAGAAAGACGCTTAATTGACTCAACAACCCAGGTGCTCCAAATGGCTGACTTCTCATCAGAAACAATGGAAGCCAAAGGTATTGGAACAACACAGTCGAAGTGCTAACAATAAAAAATTCAAAAAACCTGAAATCTTTATCCAGTGAAAATACCCTTCAAGAATGAATGCAAAATAAGAACACAGATAAAAGATAGCTTGGAAAATTTATCTCCATCAGATTTTCAATATAAGAAATTCTGAAGGAAGTTTTTTACACTGAAGAAAAATGGCACGAGATAATCTTAGATCTTCAGGAAAGAATAAAGATCATTAGAAATGCTAAATATCTGGATAAATAGAAAAGGCTATTTTCCTCTTAATTTCTTTAAAACACATAGGATAAATCAAAGCCAAAACCAAAATATTTCCTTATGAAATTTTTAATATAAGTAAATATAACACATGACAATTATAGCCAAAAGGACAGTAGGGAGCAGGATAATGGACCAATACAATTGCAAAGTTTTTACATTTTATGTGGAGTGATATACTATTAATTCAAGGTGAACTGTGAAAAACTAAAGGTATATATTATAATCCCTAAAGCAACTACTAAAAAAATGCAAAAAGGTAACCAAAAAAAACTAGACAAAGCCTAGTCTAGATAAAATTTTTTTAAAACACTAGTTAAAATAAAGTGAAGTTTTAAAAAATAACTAAATAATCCAAAATAAGTCAAGAAAAGAGAAAGAGGAACCAAAAATGGGGAGGACAAATAGTAACAAAATAATAAAATAGTGGACCTAAATCCGATCACATCAGTAACTGTATTATATGTTAATTGATTAAACAATCCAATTCAAGACAAAGATTATCAGATTAGATTTTTATATGAAGGAAGACCCAACCATACAGTCTCTATAAGACGTTTTAAATATAAATATACAGATGAGTTGGAAGTAAATGAGAAAAAAAAAAGCCCATGAAAATTTTAAGTATAAGAAAAATGGAATGGCCAAATTAGTATGTTGAATAGCTTCAAACAGTATTTCCAGAAACAAAGGAAGCATTTCATACTCATGGAAAAGGGTCAATTGACAGGAAGATATAACAATCTTAATTGCATACCCATTCAGTAATCAAGCTTCTAATTCATGAAGCAAAAATGACAGAATTAAAGAAATAGAAACACATTACCATAAATATATTTGGAGGTATTAGTATCTCTCTCTTACCAATTTATGAATAAACGGGTAGAATATCAGTAAGAACATGGATGACCTGAACAACATGATCAACTCTCTGACCTAATACAGAACACTACACTCAGCAACTGCAGAACAGATGTTCTTTTCAAGTGCACATGGTACTTTTTATCAAGACAGACTAATCTACTTGGCTATAAAAATGTCTCAATAGGGGCACCTGGGTGGCTCAGTGGGTTAAAGCCTCTGCCCTCAGCTCAGGTCATGTTCTCAGGGTCCTGGGATTGAGCCCCACATCGGGCTCTCTGCGCAGCAGGGGACCTGCTTCCTCCTCTCTCTCTGCCTGCCTCTCAGCCTACTTGTGATCTCTGTCATATAAATAAATAAAATCTTTAAAAAAAAGTCTCAATAAATGTTATGATTGACATCACATAAGTTACGCTTTTGGAAAATAGTGAAATTAAACTGGGAATCAATAATAGTAAGATATGTATAGGGTTTTTTTTTTAAAGATTTTATTTATTTATTTGACAGACAGAGATCACAAGTAGGCTGAGAGGCAGGCAGAGAGAGAGGAGGAAGCAGGCTTCCTGCTGAGCAGAGATTCCCCATGCAGGGCTCAATTCCAAGGCCCTGAGATCATGACCTAGGCCAAAGGCAGAGGCTTAACCCACTGAGCCACCCAGGTGCCCCAAGATATGTATGTTTTTGAAGAAACTTTCAAATATTTGGAAATAAAATAACACCCTTATAATTACTTGGGTCAAAGGGAAATGACAAAAGAAATCAGAAAATATTTAGAACGGAGTAAAAATCAAAACACAATATATCAAAATTTGTGGGATGCAGCTAAAACTATGCTCAGAGTGAAGTTTATAGCTTTAAAAGAGAAATTCAGGGGTGCCTGGATGGCTCAGTCGGTTGAGCACCCAACTCTTGATTTAAGCTCAGGTCATGATCTCAGGGTTGTGAGATAGAGCCCTGCATCAGGCTCCACACTTAGTAGGGAATCTGCTTGAGAGTCTCTCCCTCCCTCTTCCTTAGCCCCACCCCTGCTCATGCACTTGCTCTCTCTCTCTCAATCAGTAAATAAAATCTTTGAAAAGAGAGAGAGAAATTAAAATCAATGACCTGAGGATCCCTCTTTAAAAGTTTTTTTTTTTTTCATTGAAGATTTTATTTAATTGTCAGAGAGAAAGAGTACAAGCAGGGGGAGTGGCAGGGCAGAGGGAGAAGCAGACTTCCCGCTGAGCAAGGAACCAGACGTGGAATTCTAGGAACCCGGGAACATGACCTCAGCTGAAGGCAGATGCTTAACCAAATGAGCCACGCAGGCATCCTTAAAAGTGTTTTTTGTTTTTTAAGATCAAATGAAACCTAAAGTAGAAATAGGGAAATAACAATAAGCAAAAATCAGTAAAAGAGAAAACAGAGAAAATTCATAGAGGCAAATCCTGGTTCTTTGAAAAGATCAACTAAATCGCTAAAGTCCTAGCTATCCTGATCAAGATAGAAAGGCGGCACAAACTATTAATATGGCATGAAAGAGGGGTCCTCATTACAAACTTTACAGATAACAGAAGGAAAATAAGAGAATACTTTTAGTAATATTATGCCAACAGTTTCAACAACTTAGCCAAATAGACAGATTCCTTAAGAAATCCAACTTACCAAATTTGACACCAAAGAAAAAGAAATATCTATTATCTATAATCTTCATTCAAAGAAAATGCCGGGCTCATATGGATTCACTGGTGAATTTTATGAAATACATAAGGAAGAAACAGTACTAATATTATACAAAGCTTTCAAAAATTAATTAGAGAATAAGGGAACACTTCTCAATTCATTTTACAAGGATAGCATTACCAAAATGAAAAAATATGATTGAGATAATACTAAACAAAATGAAGAAGCTTCATCTTTTAAAGCAGCTGGAAGTGAATATTTCTGTAAAAGAATTCATTCCCAAATGTTTGTATATTCACACTTATGTACCTGTAGGTTCATACTCTTCTACCTAGGTTGACTTATTTTAACAGCTGTTTGAAAGTATACTCTGGAATGAAACTTAGAGCTCCTTAGTTAAATAACATGGATTTTTAGCATATTTATTTATTAAACACTTCATAAATCTTTCTCTTTTCTTAAAATTTTATTTATTTATTTTAGAGAGAGAGAGCATGCAAGTTGGGGGAGGGGCAAAGGGAGAAGGAGAGAGACTCTCAAGTAGACTCCATGCTGAGTGCAGAGCCCAATGTGGGGCTTGATCTCACAACCCCAAGACCAAGACCTGAGCAGAAATCAAGAGCCAGGAGCCCAACCCGACTGGGCCACCCAGGTACCCCTGCAAAGATTTCTTTATTTCTATTTCAATTATCTATGCTTTGCTTTTATACAGCCTCAAATCATTTTTAAAGTACATGTAATATAAACAACAGAGACATAGTTGAAATATTCTAGTAGCTGGAAAGAAAAATAATAATTAAATTGGGAAACATCCTCATAGGAATATTGTGGTAATTTAATTCCTGTCAATCAAATGGTAATAACACAAGTTTTATGACATAATGGTAACAGGAAAATAAAACTACGAACACTTGAACTGTAACTATGTGCTATGTGTACCATGAAGAAATATTGAAAGAAAACATGCATAAATGAAAAAAATATTGTGGTAGTTATATGGTGATTGTTGACCATTCCTGCTCTGTACTCCAGATTGCTTCACTGTTGTTGATTGTTCGTCATAATTGTTAGAAGGAACATTCCAGTGAGACAGGTTTTGATGATGTTTCTTGGATGTTAAAGCTTAATCAAAGTGAAGACTGTATTTAAAAGTTTTTATTGTTGGGCACCTGGGTGGCTCTGTTGGTTAAGTGTCTGTCTCTGGCCCAGGTCATGATGGCAGAGTCTTGGGGTTGAGCCATGCATAGCGCTCCCCACTCAGTGGGGAGTCTGCCCCTCCCTACTTGAGCTCTCTCTCTCAAATAAATAAATAAAATCTTTTAAAAAATAAAAGTTTTGGGGTGCCTGGGTGGCTCAGTGGGTTAAGCCTCTGACTTCGGCTCAGGTCATGGTCTCAGGGTTCTGGGATCGAGCCCCGCATTGGGCCCTCTGCTCAGCAGGGAGCCTGCTTCCCCCTCTCTCTCTGCCTGCCTCTCTGCCTACCTGTGATCTCTCTCTGTCAAATAAATAAATAAATTCTTTTTTAAAAAATAAAAAGTAGAAGTTTTTATTGTTATAGAAAATATAAAGACGAAATTTCTTTGAAACTAAATTCACTTAAGAAAAGGTTTCTTTTGGAAAATAGCCAATTATTGTTTATCTACTATTATTAGATCCTTCTGAGAATGGCTTTATCTCATGGATTTGTTCTATTATTTTAAAAATAAATCTAGAAGAGAAAGCAAAAATCAGTGGAACTCCTATAGTAAATTCAGAAGACATGTATCTATTGCATGTTAACATTATGTTGGCTTGAGAGGTGTGCAAATACCCTTGTTAAAAATAAGAATATAAGATTCTGATAAATAGTAAAATAGTAATTTATGAAGCTGACAAAAGTACTGCTGAAAATTAGTGTGTAAATAATTTTTATATGCCAAACATCATTTTAAGAAAGAATATAGTCATTTTTTGTTTTGGTTTGTTTTTTTAATAGTCTGTCTTCTGTTGGTTGTAACTATTATAGGATAGCTTTAGGAAAATAAGAGAAGTGGCTGGTTTATTAAACTGATGCAAATTTTCCTATATGTTATTTCCTCATATGTTTTAACAAAGGAATTTCTCAAGGGTGAGTATACATTTGTCTAATAAATCCCACTGTGTCTTTTGGATTATCAGTGTTTAAGAGTATTTTCTTTTTATTTCCTAAAAGAGCTTCTGGAAAATTGCCAGAATTTTTAAAAGGTGAAAGTCTCATTTAACATTAAAAAAATTTTTTTAAATTAAACAAAGTACTACTCTTTAGGACTGCTTTGAGAAGGACTGCCATCTTTTCTGCAGACTATTCCTAACTTCAATTAATTGCATGACCATGGCAAGTCATTTTATAAATCTGACCATAGATTTCTTAATTTTTAATGAATTATGGGTGGAGAAAAAAAGGTAAATGTTTATAAGATGTCGGAGCCAGAGGCAGTGATTAGGAGAACCTTTTCTAAGCATGACAAAATCTAGAAGCCACAAAAGAAAAGCCTGCAAGGTTTTAATTCCTAAAAAATAAAACCAAAATGTCTACTTGGTGAAACAAATAGAGCTTCATCATGAATAATGATGATGACAAATAACAACCAGGGGAAAGTATTAGTAACAAATATGATCATACACTAATATTCCCTGTATATAAAGAGCTTAAAAGAATTTACAAAACAACAAGAAAAAGGCAAATATTTCAATAGGGAAAAAAGAGCAAAATTACAGGCAATTTCCCAAAGAAATCCTGGTCTCCAATTATTTTTTTAAAAACAGAATAATCCAGGGGCACCTGGATGGCTCAGTTGGTTAAACTTCAGGCTCTTAATTTCAGCCTAAGTCATGATCTCAGGGTTGTGACATTGAGCCCCATGTCAGGTTTCCCACTGAGTGTGGAGCCTGCTTAAGATTCTCTCTCTCCCTCTCCTTCTACCCCTCCACCACCACTGGACCACTGGTGCACACCCACAAGCCCTCACTCCTAAAAAAAAAAAATAATAATCTGATGAATGCAAGTTTTTACAAGTGTGATATTCTTTGTTAGTTGTTGGATTGGTTATGACAAAACAACACAGAATATCAAATGTGGTGGAATGGAAAAAAATTATGTGACTAGTTTGCTTTAGGGAAAGAGCTATCTTTACCTACAAAAAGATCTTGATAACTTATTTGGGATTGGCAAGAAAAAGCAGAATTGGATAAGTCTCTTTACTTAAAAAATGAACAGGGATTTTGGATAGGGTGGAAAGAAGAAAAAAGAAAGAGAATGAAATAAAGCACCTGTGGAAAGCTAGAGCTTGTGTTAGGAGAAATGGCCAAGGTTCTTTTTTATTTATTTTATTATTTAAAAAAAGTATTTATTTAGTTATTTTAGTTATTTATTTATTTTATTAGTTATTTAGTTATTTAGAGAGAGAGCATGCATGAGCGGGGGAGGGACAGAGGTGAAGGGAAAGAATCTCAAACAGACCCCCTGCTGAGTATGGAACCCATGCAGGGTTCTCTCTCACAACCCTGAGATCATGATCTGAGCCAAAACCAAGAGTTGCATACTCAAGTGACTAAGCCACCCAGCCGCCTCAGTCAATGTTCTTTTTTAAAAAGGAGAAGTCAGAGGCACCAAGGTGGCTCAGTAGGTTAAGCATCTACCTTTGGCTTAGGTCATGATCCTGGGGTTGTGGAATCACAGGGAGTCTGCTTCTCCCTTTGCCTCTGCCCTTCCCCCTGCTTGTGCTCACTCTCTTTCTTGCTCGCTCAAATAAATAAATAAAATATCAAAAAAAAAAAAAAAAGGAGAAGCCAAATATTTGATTTTGAATTATTTCCTGTATGGTTCTTTGATACAATATCTAACATACTCTCCTAAATTAGTAGTTCAAGTCAAGTAACAGTAATGCAGTAATGCCTTGCCTATATCTGGCAAGGATACTAGTTGCTATTTATAAAAGTAAACTCTGGTTGAATTAATCATAAAGGGATTTAATAGGATACTGGGCAGCTCGCGCAAGGACTAGGAGAGCTAGGGAACTAGGCTTGGGACTAAGCAGCTGGCAAAAACAACCAAATCATATCCAAACCTGGTTCTGGCATGGAAACATTTAACAGTGTGCAGAAAAGGAGAGGAAGAGTGAGAGAATTTAACCATACTATTAGGGCCATTAGATCCTAAATTAAATATAAAGTAAAGTGTTTCTGACTGATCATATACCTCTTCATAGTACTAAGAGAGGCTGCAAAAGTGACTTGTGTAATTCCTATAGTGAGAAATGGACTTGGACTCTTACCAAGACTCATAGAGTTCAGATTCTAGGTACCAGAATAAATGAGATATGATCACTACAATGGTTTTGGGAAGAAATCAAGAAGAAGCAGCCATGCCCCATATTTGGGTTAATACCTGGACATTGATAAAGAATAAACTGCAAAATACAGAGATGAATTGGTAAACTGAATAATGCAACATATAAAAAGGATTATACACCATGACCACATGGAATTTATTCCAGAAATGTAAGGTGTAACCAAAAAATCAATTCATATATCTTATCACTAGAATAAAAGGGAAAGTCTCAAAGAGATTCAGAAAAAGTATTTGGCAAAGCCCAATGTATGATAAGAACATTCAACAAATTTACTTCATAGATAGAAAGGAACTTCATTAATGTAAAGGACTTCTATGAAAACTCATAGTTAACATCATACTTAATGGTGAAAGACTAAATGGTTTCCCCCCTAAGATCCAGGACAAGACAAGGATGTCAGCTCTTACCACTTTTATTCAACACTGTCCTGAAGATTCTATTCTAGCAAGGACAATTAGGCAAGAAAAGGAAATACAAGCCCATATTTGAAAGGAAGAAGTAAAACTATTTCTATTCACAGATGACATGATAAGGTATGCAGAAAATCCTAAGCAATCCATCAAAAAACTATTAGAACTAAAATTTCAGCAAAATGTCAGGAAGCATGATCAATACACAAAAGTCAATTTCATTTCTACACACCTGTAGTGAACAAACTGAAAAATGAAAGAAAACAATTTCATTTGCAATAGCATTAAAAAGAATAAAATAGGTATAAATTTAACCAAGAGAAAAAAAAGAAGAAAGGAAAACCTATATTCTGGATACAAAAACACTGTTGATAAAATTAAAGAAGTAAATAAATGGAAAGACATCTCATACACTGGACTGGAAAACTTAATATTGTTAAGAAGGCAATAATCCCCAAACTGATCTACAGATTCAGTCTGATCGCTATCAAAATCCCAGCTGCATTTTTTTTTTGCAGAAATTGACAAGCTGATCCTAAAATTCATAAGAAAATCCAAGGGACCCAGAATAACCAAAACAATCTTGAAAAAGAACAAAGACCCATATTTTCCAATTTCAAAACTTACTACTAAGCTACTTGTAATCAAGACAAAAGATCAACTGGGATAGGACAGACATAAAGATCAACGTAATAGAATTGAGGAGTCCAGAAATAAACCTTCACATTTGTGGTCAATAGGTTTTCAATGAGGATGCCATGACATTTTAATGAAGAAAGGAAATCTTTTTAGCAAATGATGTTGGGACAACTGAATATCCATATGCAAAAAACTGAAGTTGTATATACACAAAGTTACGCATATACACATACAAAAATTAATGGATCAAACGCTTAAATGTATGAGCTAAAACTACTAAATTCTTACAGGAAAATATAGGCATATATCTTGGTGATGTTGGAATGGGCAACAGTTTATTAGATACATAACCAAATCATAAGCAACAACAATAAAAACAGATAAATTCAACATCATCAGATTTCAAAAATTTATTCTTCAAAGAACACCATCAAGAAAGTGAAGATAATTCATAGAGTGGGAAAAATATTTACAAAGCAAATATATGATAAAGGACTTGTATCTAGAATATATAAAGAATTTTCAGCTCAATAATAAAAAGAAAAATAGCCCAATTAAAAGTGAGCAAATGAAGAGTGCCTGAGTGGCTCAGTCAGTTAAGTGTCTAACTCCTGATCTCAGCTCAGGTCTTGATCTCAGGGTCCTGAATTCAAGCCCTGCATTGAGCTCCATGCTGGATGTGGAGCCTACTTAAAAAAATGGGTGAATCCGTTTGCGATGACATGGATGGAACTAGAGGGTATTATGCTTAGCGAAATAAGTCAATCGGAGAAAGACAACTATCATATGATCTCCCTGATATGAGGAAGTGGAGATGCAACGGGGGTGGGGGTTAAGGGGATAGGAAAAGAATAAATGAAACAAGATGGGATCAGGAGGGAGACAAACTAAAAGAGACTCTTAATGTCATAAAACAAACTGAGGGGGGTTGCGGGGAGGGGGGTTGGGAGAGGGTGGTGGGGTTACGTTATATGTTTAAATAAAAATTAAAAAAAAAAAAACAGTGGGGAAAAAAAAACAATAGCAAAAATTTCCCAACTCATTGTATAATATTAAATAACCTTTATAATTATAATAAAAAAATGGGTGAATGATTTGAATGGACACTTCTCCAAAGATATATAGACAAATTAACACATGAAAAGATGTCCAGGGACATCTTTTCTTAGCTACCAGGGAAAGGCAAATTAAAATCACAATGAGATACAAATTCATATTCAATAGGATGGTTGTAATAAAAAAAACAGAGGGGCGCCTGGGTGGCTCAGTGGGTTAAAGCCTCTGCCTTCAGGTCAGGTCATGATCCCAGGACCCTGGGAGCCCCACATTGGGCTCTTTGCTCTGCATGGGGCCTGCTTCCTCCTCTCTCTCTGCCTGCCTCTCTGCCTACTTGTGATCTCTGTCTGTCAAATAAAAAAAAATCTTTAAAAATAAAAAAAAATTTAAAAAAAACAGAAAGTTCCATGTGCTATTGAGTTTGCGGAGAAATTAGAATCCTCATACATTACTGATGGGAATATCAAATGGTGCAGCTTCTTTGGAAAAGAGTTTGGCAGTTCTTCAAATGGTTAAACAGAGTTACCATATGGACCTAGCACTTCCACTTATAAGTATATACTTAAGAGAAATAAAAACATATGTTCACATAAAAATTTGTACATGAATATTCATAACAGCATCATTCATAATAGCTAAAAAGTGGTTACAACCAAAATGCCCATCAACTGATGAATAGATAAATAAAATGTGGTATATCCATATGACAGAATATTACTCAACAAAATAAATTAAAGAAGAATAAAAAAGAAGTACTGTTACATGCTAGAACATGAAGGAACCTTGAAAACATTATGCTAAGTGAAAGCCAGTCAGAAAAGCCCACATTTTATGATTCCATTTATATAAACTATCCAGAATTGGCAAGTCCATAGAGACAAAAATTAGATTAGTAGTTGCCTAGGGCTGGGGGATAAGGAGCGACTGCTCATGGGTATAGGATTTGGGGAACGGGTGATGAGAAAAATGCTCTTAAAACACTGATTCCGAAGGAAGGACCTGGGTGGCTCAGTAAGTTGAGTGATCAGCTCTTGATTTTGGCTTGGGTCATGATCTCAGGGTCCTGGGATTAAGCCCCACATGAGGCTCCATGCTCAGCTTGGAGTCTGCTTGGGTTTCTCTCTCCATCTCCCCCTCCAAACCCCCCCCATCTCCTTCCACTTCCCTCCCTGGCGCATGTGCTTTCTCTCTAAAATAAATAAAATCTTCAAAAGCAAAAAACATTGATTGCAAGGATGCTTGCATAACTCTGAATATACCAAAAACCATTGTACTGTGCACTTTAAATGGGCAAATTGTATGGTGTGGTTAGTGTATCTCAAAATAGTTGTTAACTAAAAACAAAACAAAACATAGAAGAGAAAGAGAATTAGTTAAGTCAGAAATTAAAACCAGATGTAACTGGGAATAAAGTAAATTCCTGGAACTTTCAGAATCATGAAGAAGACTCTAGACTTATCCTAGAGCATAACATGAGTTTTAAGAAAATTTTATCTAGCCTTTATGTGAAGAGCAATAGGACAGACATCAGGATTACATTCCTGTTGGTAAGTAGTGCATGAGGGAACTGGCACTCTCATGCCCTGTTGGTATATGAATAAATTGGTGCAATGTGTCAAATTTTTTAAAATTTTAAACATGCATACCTTTAATGTAGCAAACCTACTCCAAAGGATGAATGCATATAGATGTTCATTAAAGCATGCTTTGCAATATTGAAAATTGGGGGGAATATGTCATCTATAAGCAATTCTCCATCCTAGCCAACTCAGTTCCCTTTTTATAATAAATATTTTGCTAACACTTCCTTTACAGTCCTAAAATGGAAGTCATAGATACCTTAAACAAAATATACCTAATTGTAATACCAAAGAGAAATAAAAGGAAACCAATTTATAACAAAAATAATATGTATTTCAAAATGTAAATACTCTAGACACAAAATATACTCTAGACACAAAAAATACTCTAGAGGGCAGTACCATCCAGTTAAGAACTCATTGTCTGTAGCAAGCTGGTTAAATTACGATATATCCAAATGATGTCTGTATATCTAAATATGCATGGAATGATGTATATCTAGGATGATGTATATCTAGATTCACTGATGTATTACTGAATCAAAGAGCAGGTTGTAAAACAGCAATCACATAGATAGTTTTATTTATGTAAATATATGGGAAATAGTACAAAGAGATACTCACTAGGATGCTGATGACAAGAATTGTCTCTAATGATGAGATTCATGACGATTTTTGCTTTCTCCTTGTATATTTGAACTTCCTTGTCTCTATATAAATTCAAAAGTTTATGGCAAGTCCCAGAGGGACAATCACAACACAGATCCCTTGGGTTCTGGAGTGAGGTCATGTCATCTGCAATGGAGTCTTGAATATCTTGTTGAATAGTTACTGATCTTTTCCAGGCAGATACCAAAGATGGTGTTGGGGCTAGTCACAGTACATGGATAGCCAAGCCCGTCTCCTGTGTTGTCAGGTGAGCATCATGGCTAAGTAGTATTGCCAGGCAGAAGTTGGTGGTCATGCACTGTGAGGGCATCTACATTTCTGGCAATTTCTACTGAAACAAGTTGCTGTTCCTGGTCTTCTTCCACAAATACATGAACACCAACTCATCCTGTGGGCTCTACCACTTCCAGTCCCCTGTTATTTCTGGGCCCCTAGCTACATCTTTTGGCAGAATGGTACAAGGCATTTTGCTCCTCAAGACCAAGCAAGACCCAGCCACCCTGGACAGACTCATGGTATCTGATGGGATCTCACTCCTGCTCATGTCCCCCCACCTCATAAGAAGAAAAAGTGAATGGTCGTTTTTACTTCCCTCAAGATTGTGCATCTGAAGCCCACTTGGAAGTTTGCATACCTGGGGCACCTGGCTTGCAAGGTTTCCTGGAAGTACAGTCCATGATGTCCGCCCTACAGGAAAAGAGAAAGGAGAAGGCCAAGTTCTAGTATGGGGAGAAGTAGTAGCTCATAACAGAAAAAGGCCACAAAAAAAAGACCACTGATAAATACAAAGAGTTCCTCAAAACCCATGGACTCTGTGTTTGGGTCCAATAAAGATTTTATTTCTCATGCTTGGCCTGGCCTTCCCATCTTCCATTGGTACCCTAGGATGTGGGGGACCTAAAAGTGGCAGTCCCAATGTCCAAGTGCCACATGCAGCCACTTTAGAGTGGCCCTGAAAGAGGGGAATACCTCTAAGTGAGCAGAGATTTGACTTGCAGAGACCTCCCCATCCAGGACCAATGTCATTCCACAGCTGCTAGAAGTGTTGGAGGCTGAGAGCTTTCAAATGAATCCTACTCCAGAACTTACTTTTGGCTTAAGAGGGCTTCCCTACTTTTCTGGGTTCTGCCAAAATGACTGGTAATTGAGGTAACATAAAAAGTCTTCAGAGCTCTCTGCAGGAAAGGCTGATGCTTTTGCTGGACTGCATCAAAGTTTAACTTCTTCCTCTGTCCAATCTTACTTCCTTTACTCATTCCAGAGGTGGATCCCAAGAGCTTTCTTTTATAAAATACTTTTATAAAATACTTTCTTTTATAAAGATTTTATTTATTTATTTGACAGAGAAATCACAAGTAGACAGAGAGGCAGGCAGAGAGAGAGGAGGAAGCAGGCTCCCTGCTAAGCAGAGAGCCCGATGTGGGGCTCGATCCCAGAACCCTGGGACCATGACCCGAGCTGAAGGCAGAGTCTTCACTGAGCCACCCAGGCATCCCACCCCCCACCAAGGAAATTTCTGCACCTGAATCTTCATGTCAAAGTATAGTTGTGGGGAATTCAATTTGTGACAGATTCCCTTCCCTGTGTACCTTATAACTGTTAAGACCTTTTGTATTGTGATTTTTTTAAAAACTAAAAGTTACTTAAATAAGAAAGGGGATTTATTGGCTCACATAACTGGGCAGGTATCAGGGTTGATTTGATTCAGTGGCTTAATGATGTCAAGGACCCAGTTTTGCTCCTTCTCTGCTCTGCCTTAGAGAGAATCAGCATTACTCTAAAGCCAGCTTTGTTCACAATGACAGTAACTGCAGTAATTCCAGGGTTTATATTCTCAACCCTCACCATCCAAATGGAAAGAGAGCAGGCTTTTAGCAGCTTTATTTAAATAAGGAAAAATCTTTCTCAGAGTCACTAGCAATTCAAGGTTCACAGATACAAATTGGTCAAAGACTGGGTTTCCTAAACCACTTGCTGTGGTAAGAGATGTGAGATTACCTTGAGTGCTTTAAAATAATCAGAGTTCATTCCTGGAATTGTTGGTATGTTTTAATTTTTGCCTTCTCCAACCACATGGATGCTACACAGGGGGAGGTATGGAAGGGATATTGTAAAGACAACCCATATTCATTTGCTAGAACTGCCATAACAAAGTACCACAGACTGGGTGCTTAAACAAGAGAAATCTATTTCCTCACAGTTCTGGAGGCTAGAATTCTGAGTTTAAGAGGTTGGCAGTGTTGTTTCTTCTGAGGCCTTTTTCCTAGGCTTGTAGATGGCCATATTCTCCTGTCTTTGCATAGTTTACCCTCTCTTCCTCTGAGTAGAAGTCATTTTCTGTAACCGTCTCTCTTCATGAAGAGAGCTTACATCCTTACAGCAACAAGTTTAGCAGAGAAGAAAAGTCCTTGATCTAATTCTTATTATCCTGAATTGAGTTATGTGCCCATTCCTGAACTATAGAATATTATACCTCTGTGATATTGTACTCTCATTGACCAAATACAGAAGCCAATGGAGGAGTCAATACCATTTGTAACCCCATAGTTTAATAGAGGAGTAATTCATCTAAAGAAAATGAGGTGCTGTTACCAGAAAAAGAGGAGATGGATGCTGGGTATCAAAACGAACAAGAAAAAAAAAAAAAAAAAAATCCATATATATCCTCTCCAGGCAGTATCTATCAAAATGTGCACATATCTCTTGTCCCAATAATCTCATGTTAAGGATTTGAGTCTATAGAAAGAAACTGCACAAAGGACACTCATTCTAGCAATGTCTATAATGGCATAAAATCTGGACAAATCTATATTATCTACCAATAAAGGAATGGCTTAAAAATTATGGTACATTAACAGTATAGTGTGCAGCTAGTTAAAAGAACAAGCTAGAAAAGAGTATCCATTATAAACTTTAGTAAGAAAAAGTTGCAGAAAAATATATATGGTGTAATTCACTATTTGTAAAAAATCAGAATTTCTATTTCTAATTTCTTATTTCTAATATGGCATGTATTTCTATAACTGTTGGAAAAAATATGGAGAGAAACATTAACCTTTTAACCTTGATTTTATCTAGCATTGGGGTGGGGAGCGGAAAACTATCTTTTTCTTTATTTGCTTCTGAAATATACTTTGTTACACTTCTGTGTTGTCTGAATTGTTAAAATGAATGTTTATTACCTTTTAAACAAGTGAGTAGAAAGTGAAATGAGGAAGTAGACTTAGATATAAACTATTTTTAGATTTGGAGAGAAGAAAGATAAGTCTCCAGTAAAGCAGAGATTGAAAATATTGAAGACAGAGTAACCAATCAGGTGGGCCCTGAGGGGATGGAGAGGATCCATTTCAGAGCAGAGTCCCCAAAGTGCCAGAGCTGTGATGGCTTCACTGTTTCACAGGGAAATGCAAATAAAGTGTAGTTCCTAAAAATTTAGTTCTTTAGTGTTGAAAGTGCATTTTCTTTAAAGGAATTGAGGGTAATAAGAGATGGGAGGATTTTAAAAATTTATATTATTATTTGTCAAGATTAAGTTAGTTGCCCTATCTTTTCTTTTTTTTTAAGATTTTATTTATTTATTTGTCAGAGAGAGAGAGCACAGGCAGACAGAGTGGCAGGCAGAGGCAGAGGGAGAAGCAGGCTCCCTGCTGAGCAAGGAGCCCTATGTGGGACTCCATCCCAGGACGCTGGGATCATGACCTGAGCTGAAGGCAGCCGCTTAACCAATTGAGCCACCCAGGCGTCCCTTAGTCACCCTATCTATGTCAGTTCCTGAACTGGTAGAAATATTAATGGTCTGTAAATCCCAAAGTCTGGAAAAAACAGATCTACAGCATGAGTAGAAAGCTAAGTAAGCATTAAGCAAGACAAGAGCTAGTGCTTCCTTTGTGGTAGAGGAAAAGAAGTGTGTATGGATATAGATAGTTATAGATAGAATTGGCAAGTATGGGGAAAGAAGGTAAGAAAGTTAAAGACTATGGTGAGATCTTTTTTTTGGGGGGGGTCAGGGTTGAGGGGCTCTGTAGGAGTAATTGTAAAGTTGAGACTTGAGGGGAGTGGTAAAAAATGGTAAGAGGTGGTGTGGGGGGACGCCTGGGTGGCTCAGTCGGTTGAGCTGCTGCCTCCGGCTCAGGTCATGATCCCAGCGTCCTGGGATGGAGTCCCACATCGGGCTCCTTGCTTGGCAGGGAGCCTGCTTCTCCCTCTGCCTCTGCCTGTGCTCGTTCTCTCTCTCTCACTAATAAATGGATAAAATCTTAAAAAAAAAAAAAAAAAAGAGGTGGTGTGGGGGTTGGGAAACCAACCTGAGAGAAACTGGAACTTTTAATAAGGAATAATACCTGACTCTATTTTGTTCATATTTGTTCATTTATGAAGTTATCCTTAGTCCTTTTTGTATTCTCTCTCATTTGACACCCCCTTTCCCAACCAGCACTTTTGTTTTTATTCCTTTTATGACACTTACATTCTTCCTTTGTTTTTATAATTATCAGTACCCATTAAACTGTCTCTGAGAGGGTGCCTGGGTGGCTCAGTGGGTTAAGCCTCTGCCTTTGGCTCAGGTCATGATCTCAGGGTCCTGGGATCAAGTCCCACATCTGGCTCTCTGCTCAGCAGGGAGCCTGCTTCCTCCTCTCTCTCTCTGCCTGCCTCTCTGCCTAGTTGTAATCTCTGTCTGTCAAATAAATAAATAAAATCTTAAAAAAAAACAACTGTGAGACACTGTTCATTTATCTATAACAACCTCACAGCACTTCCCAGATAGTAGACACCCAACTGATTGGTGCTGAAGTAAATTTAATTCCACATAGAAAATGTGTAATAATCCGTATCATCTTGATTAAAATTCTTCACAGTTGTGAAAACAGGGATAAAACATTGGCTTTTTAAAAAAAATTTCTATAAACTAACTTTTCCCTATGGCATGTATTTTTCATTCCTTAAAAAGATAAATATCTGGTCATATTTCCTTGTAAGAGTCTTAAACTGTACACCATTGGAATTCATACACTCCTGTTATAAAAATGCCGCAGAAATCATTAAAATAACATTTTCCACTGTAATGGATATGAAAACTGAGGACCCGAAAAATTGGCAATTTGTTAAAAACTGCAAGGGTATCATGTGAGAGTCCATATGAGAGTCTTATTTCCAACTTAATTCAGTTACACAGCGATTCCACCTCTTAATTTCAATGTTATTTTGTATTCAACTTAATTTCATTGTATTTTGTATTCAAGCAGTTAAATTAATAATAGTTATCTCTGGTAAAGCTCTCAAAATCAATACACTGATTACCCTTCAATTTTTTTTTTAAGATGCCAGTATGGGTTGCTGTTGCTATGTGACATGTTTGATTTTTTTTAATAAATACTTTATTTATTTATTTGACAGATAGAGATCACAAGTAGGCAGAGAGGCAGGCAGAGAGAGAGAAAGGAGGAAGCAGGCTCCCTGCTGATCAGAGAACCGGATGTGGGGCTCCATCCTAGGACCTGGGATCATGACCCAAGCTGAAGGCAGAGGCTTTAACCCACTGAGCCACCCAGGTACCCCAATATGTTTGACATTTTAAGTGCCAAAATCCAATAAGCCAATTGGGCATTCAGTTGAAGGTTGTTTTATGATTATTTGTGTTATTTATGGTTATAATCAAATCTTAAATATTGACAGTGATGGTTGATATCTCAATCTTTACTCCTGCATTTTATAGTTCATCATTTATTTAAAACTCTGTATCTCTTTATTATATTATAAATAAAGAATTGAAACCACAGAGACAGTAACAAATCCTCACATGCAAACATAACTAGGAGGATGTTGCAAGTACAGAAATACACAGTCTTTTTCCTGGAGAGACAAGAGATGGCCTATTATAAGCCACCACCCTCTTTTCTACTAGCACATGAAAGTAGAAACTGCTAGTACATTAGCATTAAAAACATTTTTCTCCACGGGACGCCTGGGTGGCTCAGTTGGTTAAGCGGCTGCCTTCTGCTCAGGTCATGATCCCAGCGTCCTGGGATCGAGTCCCACATCGGGCTCCTTGCTCGGCAGGGAGCCTGCTCCTCCCTCTGCCTCTGCCTGCCTCTCTGTCTGCCTGTGTTCTCTCTCTCTCTCTCTAATAAATAAATAAAATATTAAAAAAAATAAAAATAAAAACATTTTTCTCTTAAAATATTCTCACATAATACCTACAGAGTCCAACTGTAAAAAAGTGGAAAAATAATTATATGCCAGAGAATAAATATATCCAAAAATTCCTATTGTTCAGTACAGAGGTTCCTCAAAAAATTAAAAATGGAATAATCTTTTGATTCAGTAATCACACTACTGGGTATTCACCCAAAATATATAAGAACACTAATTCAAAGGCATACATGAACCTCTGTTTATTGCAGGATCTTATTTACAACAGCCAAACTACGGAAACAACCCAAGTGTTCATCAACAGATGAATGGATAAAGAAAATGTGGTCCATATATACAATGGAATATTATTTAGCCATAAAAAAGAATTTTGTCATTTGCAACATGAATAGAGCTAGAGAGTATAACAGTGAAATAAGAAAGATAAATAACATATGATCTCACTCATACGTGTCATTTAAGAAAACAAAAGAGCAAAGGGAAAATAAGAGACAAGAAACAGACTCTTAACTATAGAGAACTGATTGTTACCAAAGGGGAGGTGGGTAGGGATCAAACAGTACATTTATCACGATGAAAACAAAATAAAATAAAATGATAAAACAAAGGCAAAATGGCCTCAGTGGGGGGGGTGATTTATATTGTTTAGTTTTGCTGAAAGGGTATATACTGTTGTTGTTTTTTAAATTTTTATCATTTTTTTTTAAAGATTTTATTTATTTACTTGACAGAGACAGCAAGAGAAGGAACACGAGTAGGCCAGCAGGTGAGCCGGCAGAGAAGAAAGAGGGAGGGAGGAGCAAGCTCCTGGCTGAGCAAGTGAACCCCATACCGGCTGGATCTCAGGATCCTGGGATCATGACGTGGGCTGAAAGCAGACGCTTAATTACTGAGCCACCCAGGCGTCCCTGCCTTTTCTTAAATTATAGTTTTCTATTGGCAGATATTATCAATTGACCTCTAATTAAATTTTAAGAAGGAATACTTTTTAAACAAATAAATAGATTTTTATGTAAAATACCCACAGAAGAATATTGCCCCATTAGTCTCCATCTGAAGTTACACTCCCGGAAGTCGATTTCTCTAGGGTGATGATGTGCCTGTATATACATGACAAAGCTACACCCTTCCTCTGTTGGATGGCTCATCATCGTGCTTGCTGACCTGATTATTTTATGGAATTCCGTTTGCTCTGAGAGTGACAGGAAAAGGCGTTCATAAACATTTTGTTCTTCCATCAGAAAAAAAATTTTAACTCCTCTAGATCATCATTCTCTCAAACTTTACGAACACAGTAAAGCCCACCTAAATCCCCAGACCTCGTATCAAAAACTATACTTCGTAAAACTCCAAATACTTTGAAATCGGGACAAGGCTGCCATTCTTATATTCCCCCAGCAAATACTGACCAAGTTCTCGTTGAATGACAGCTCGCTGCGCCTGGTGCTGTTGTTAGGAACGTGGGGAGACCCTGCCCCAGAGCTCAGAGAGCGAGGCAGTATCGGAGCCGACCAAACAGGATGCACTCACAGTACAGGGAGAAGAGCACGCGGCAACCAGCCTAGTCTGGCCGAGCGCGGCAGAGAGGTGGCCTGCCGGCGGGGTATCGACCACGTGGGGGAGGAAAGTCATTCAGGGCAAGGCTTAGCGTGGTGAAGGGGGGCGCCGTGTGCACAGCAAGGGGATGGGGCGGACGGCAGGGAAAGGGGCGTGCGGCGCGGCTGGCTGAGACAGACCTGGGGGAAGCCGCGTCGGCCGCTGGCCAGGGGCCAGAGCTTCCTCCCGCGGGAGCTGTTAGCAGGACCCCGGGGTGCGCGGGGGACAGGAAGGACCAGCTGGAAGATGAGGGGGTGGCCGTCGGCACGGGAGGAGCAGTCAGGAGCGTGCAGAAATTGTCCGGAAGAGAAACTAGGAGGTGGAAGAGTCGGTGGCTTTGAAAAAACAGCCTGTGAGGTGTTTCCGAAGGAATACAAAAGCTCTGACGACCCGACGGGGAATAAACAAGGTACACATGTTCCACACCCGAGGTCCCCACAAAGTATCGGAGAATCACGCCGCTGCCTGACCACAGAGTAGAAGTCCTCTAAGATAATCATAACCAAGTTTAATTTTTTGTTGTGGTAATTAAGATACGGGGAAAAGCGTAGGCTCGACGTGCCACAGGGAAAACCTCTCCCCTAGGCGTTTTTTAAAAGCCGCCAGGCGTAAAGAGGTGGACTTCCAAGTTAAGGACACTTCAACCTCCCCATAAGGTGTATTTCGGTGCTGGGTGAAAACTCAATCCACCGCCACACAGCCTAAGAACACTCTTCAATATCCGATTACCATAAAGATAGGGTAGCAAAGGCCACGCAAACCACCTCACGTCCAGGTCCCCAAGGGACTCCTTCATAGTCTACCGCAGCTAAGCCGGTTCGGCCGCCAGAGGAGCGCCAACTCCAGCGCCTCACACATAGCGCCTGCGCACAATCTGCAGGGTGGGAGGACTACAGCGCGCGGAAGACGTTTCCCAGAAGCCCGCGCCACTCGCCGGTTCTCCCTCCCACTTCCAGGCCGCGTGACGTCACTCCGCCCGCCACGTTCCTAGGTCGCTAAGGGTGGTTTGCCAGCGCCCCCCAGTGGTCTGGTTGAGCGTTGCAGCAGTGCGCGCGGGGGCCCAACAAGCAAGTAGGGAGAGTGCGGCAGCCGCCGCCGCCGCCGCCGCAGTCGTCACCGTAGCGCGCCGACATGTGGCGGCGCGGCTGAGCGGAGCGCAGCGGGAGAAAAGGGAGGGCACCCGCGGGGAAGGGAGGGAGGAGGCCAGACAAGGCGGGGGGAGGGGGAGCAGCGGTGGCGCAAGTCGCGCGGAACAGCGCAGCCCGCTTCAGCTCTCTGCTCCGTCGCCACCTCCGGGCCAGGCGGGTAGAGCCGGCGCCCCAGCGACCCCCGGAACAACTCCAAGCGGACTAAGGAGTCCATGTTGGGGAACTTGGCGTCGTGACGGGGACCTAGGGACCTGCAGTGGGGCCGCCGCCGCTGGAGCAAGCGCCTCGACCTCGGCCTGAGGTAAACACGGGCCGACCCCGGGGGCGGAGGGGCTCAGGCAGCTGTCGGGGCGAAGTGGGGGCTGTTACGGGCTGGCGCGGAGCGGAGGAGCGGGCCCGGGGCGACGGGAGGGTGGACAAAGTTTCGGAATCGCGCGCGGCCCAGGCGGCGTCCTGCGCTTGGAGGAAAGTTGGAGCTGCCTCTTGAGGCGGGGGAAGCTGCGGCGGGGAGGGCCCCTCTTCCTTCTCGCTACCCCGCGAGGGAGGCCCCGCTCTGGCCGCCGCCGCCTCACTGTCGAAACCCCGTCCCATTTCCTCCTTGTGGCCTACCCGGCTCCCGCCGCTTCTGCCGGCGGAGCCTGTCCCCGCCTGGGTGCGGGGTCCATTTGGGGGTGGGGTGGGGCAAGGGGCTCCACGACCGAGTCGGCACGCTTACACCCGCTCCCTGCAGTGGAAACGAGTCTTGCTGGGCTTCCGGGTGCTCCCCGACCCCCCAGTTCGCTTACTTAGAAGACTTTGCTTTTGTCAATAGTGTCCAAGCCCGCTTGTGAAACCAAACTTTACTGCGCCGTGACCTCTCAGTGCACGAATAGGGAAGAGCCGGCGCTGCTAGGCATCAGCGTTTGCCCCGGTCCTGAATTTCAAACTGCTCTCCCACCCCCAATTTTAAACCCGTTTCCTGGGCTGACAACAAAAGGGCCGATCTAAACTTAGCTTAATGAGTCGCCCCTCCTCACACCTAGGAATTTTGAACCATTAAGGATGTTTCTTAGAGATTGCTGGCCGTGTTGCTACCCACATATTTTGAAAAATTGTTTTGAAAGTAAATGCCTGGATTAAGGAGTTGGTTAAAATGCAGATTCGAATGTTGAATTGTAAAATACCTCTAACATATTTCCCTAGAGGATTTCTTAAGCGTCTGCCGAGTTGAGCGATTATTATTAATTTTGGATTGCTTCTAACTAACATCTTTACTCATACCACCGGTGAACTAAGATATTTAAGCAAAACTGATCAAAAAGTTTTTAATGTTTGGCTAGTGGACGCTGATCTTAAATTTTCCCAGTTTGGGAATTTTCACTGAATTTCGGAAAAAGCATATTGATAGATGCATTTTTCATTTTAAAAGTTAATTCGAGCATGTGACTGCTTACCTCAGGAGAATATTGAAATAACTGGCAGTTTTTTGTATTTTATTGGCAGTTGTATTAAAATTTTGATAAGAATCAAATCTCTTTCTAGGCCATTGCTTTCTCTTTCCTGTTTCTTTGGCAGTTGGCTTAATCGTCTCACTTTTTTGCTGTTGGTTAAGAGATGCAGTAAAAAAGTTTGTGGAATTTGTATTTTTGTTGCTTTAAATTATTGGGCAGATGAACTTTTGAAATTGTCTTTGGATTTCTTTTGTTTTATACTCAAAGATAATCTGAATTTATAATTTTTAAAAAATTAGTTATTCTTGCTGTAGCTGCGTTTTGCATTATAATATTTTTCGGTGCCTGCAAGTATATTAATAAAAATTCAGTTTTACTTCAGATGGTGACCTTTTTGCCTGAAAATTTGAGTACATCAAAATAAAAAAAAAGATTTTGGTAGGATAAGATTTGGATATTTGCTTACGCCTAGTGTACTCACACTCTTGAAAAAATTCTTCAGTATGTCAAGGGGGAATAAAACTGTGGAGGAAAATAGAAAATTGTTCATAAATATACTGCCTGCCTCAAATGTGTAATGAAAAAAATTTAAGAGTGATTTTTTTGGTATGTCTTCAGGTGGTGGTAGTGGGGTCCATTGGTTAAGTTTGAAACTCTTCAGGGGTCATCCAGCTTCCCCATTATTTCTTGGGCACTAGCCTGTGCTTAGGCAATTTTCCTGAAAAGCTGTGCTGTTGATTAGAGGTAGGAGGAAGCAGTTCAGTTGCCTGATGTTGACTCACCATCAGTAGCATGTTTTAATAGTAGGAGAAGTATTTACTACTCATCGACTTAATACTGAATTTTTTGGGTACACCTGTTCTCGAGAGATAGTTGTGAAACCTAACCAGAGAGTGGCAGATGTAGACGTAATAAAAAGAGTCAGCCTTAGAATAATTTTCATTGTAGCTTCCCTTTAGCAAGGTCTGCCATCATCTACCCTTGCCTTTTTAGTGATGTACATTGGATCTTGACTTACCTTGCCCAGTGAAATAAAGTAGCTTAAAACCTGAATTTTTAGTTTTACCCTTTGTCCAAAGAATAAATTAGTAACTTTGCACCTTATTTTGCATCTGAATTTTACTAACTGGTAATAGTACTGAGTAGAGCTCAGAGTTAAAATACCTGGTGTTCTCTTAATATCCTCAGGACACATCTTTGCATTTTCATTATTGTCTTTTTTTTTTTAATCTGTGGCATTGTTAATTCTAGTGCTTAGGCACATACAGTTTTACTATAAAATGTAAAAACAATGCCATCATCTCTTACTTAGAAAATAGTTTCCTAAAAAGTCTCACTATGACCTTCTCTTAGTATATGGTCTTTAACACTCAACTGCTAGAGTGATCCTGATAAAATTTGTCAAACCATGTCACTTGTCTTCTCAAATGGCTTCCCTTCTCAGTCATAGTAAAATCCAAGTCTGTGGTTTTTTTTTTTTTAAGATTTTATTTATTTATCAGAAAGAGTGCGCACAGGCAGACAGAGTGGCAGGCAGAGAGAGGAGGAAGTAGGCTCCCTGCTGAGCAAGGAGCCCGATGCGGGACTCCATCCCAGGACGCTGGGATCATGACCTGAAGGCAGCCGCTTAACCAACTGAGCCACCCAGGCGGTCCCGAGGCTCTGTGTTTTGAGTTCTTCCTCTCTGACTTGATTACTTCACTCTGTTCCACCAACTTCTACTCTGCTACTAAAGTTTTCTCTGACTACTCCGTATAAAATAGCAGACCTTGCTCCCACATTTCCTATCACTTAGCCAGATTTTCTCCATAGCGTTAATCACTTTCTAACATACTGTATAAATTCCTATCTTAAGTTTATTGTATTTCTTTTTCACTTTAGTGAATTTCTGTGAGAGCAGGGTTTGTCAGTTTGGGTTATTGTTTTGTCCCCAAATACCTGAACGATGCCTGATATGTAGTAGGTGCTTATATTTAATAGATCAACCTGCTTTCACTTGGAAACATTAAAAATAGTAATTGTGGTTCAAAACTTTAAACTATGCAAGTCTGTCTTTTGCATGAACTCTAAATTACTTGTATCCAGGGTTATATTCAGTTCAGGGGAAATTTTCAAAGGAGAGTATGATCGAATGTGATCTTAAAACTGATCTGTCAGCCTGGGTGGCTCAGTGGGTTAAAACCTGCCTTCGACTCAGGTCATGATCCCGGGTCCTGGGATCGAGCCCCACATCCAGCTCTCTGCTCATTAGGGAGCCTGCTTCCTCCTTTCTCTCTCTCTGCCTGCCTCTCTGCCTACTTGTGATCTCTATCTGTCAAATAAATAAATAAAATCTTTTAAAAAAACTGATCTGTCAGGATATAAATGGAACTAAGAATACTTAGCTAAGGGTAAAGTGCTATAACTGTCTTACTGTCTAAAATGTTATTGTTTAGAAGCCAAATTGGACTTATTTTTGATAGTTCCAGGAAGCAGAATTATGATTGTGGTAGTGGGTATTAAAAGGGAGAAGGGCACCTGGGTGGCTCAGTGGGTTAAAGCCTCTGCCTTTGGCTCAGGTCATGATCCCAGGGTCCTGGGATCGAGCCCTCATCAGGCTCTCTGTTCAACGGGGAGCCTGATTCCCTACCTCTCTCTGTCTGCCTCTCTGCCTACTTCTGATCTCTCTCTGTCAAATAAATAAAATCTGTAAAAAAAAATTTTTTTAATAAAAAAAATAAAAGGGAGGAGAAGCAGCAAGAGTGGGTATAGGGGAATTAGGACTCTTGCAGTAGTAGTACAGAAGAGATGGAGGATAGCTTGAATTAGGATGAGAATTGTGGAGGTGGGCAAAAGTGAGTGGGATTTAAGATCCCCAGGCCTCTGTTGATGGATGGAAAGTGCGGGACATAGAAATTTCAACCATCGACTCAGGGAAAGAGCTGGATTGATGGTGATACCACATAAGGTCCAAGGTTCTTTTGATTCTGGCATATTGCATTTAAGGTATCTCTGGAACTTTCACACCTCTCCTCTGAAATTTAGAGATAATATGGCTCTAAATTTCAGAGGAGAGGTGTGAGCTGAAAATAGAAAATTGGAGTCACTTATATAGATAGTTGAAACTACAGGTGGAATTGCCTAAGGGAGGGAATGTAACTTGAATGGAATCACAGTGGCCTCTAACATTTAAAAAAAAAACAATGCTGGAGGAATGTAAGCTCCCAAAGAATACTGTGAATGTCAGAGAAGTATGAATTGAGTGTGATATTAACAGAAACCAAAGGAAGAGAGTATTTTAGGGGAATAGTAATCAATCAATTGTTGATGAGGGGTCAAGTGTTGATGAGAGTTGAGTAATGTAAAAGTTTAAGGTTTTTTTCTTAAGTTTTATTTATTTATTTGAGGGAGAGAGGGAGAGAGAGCGAAAACACATTTGGGGAGGAGAGGGAGAAGCAGGCTCCCCGCTGAGCTGGGAGCCCAACTCAGGACTCCATCCTAAGACCCTAGGATCATGACCTGAGCCAAAGGCAGATGCTTAACTGACTGAGCCACCCAGGCCTCCCAAGATTTTTCTTTTTTTAGATTCACAGAAAGAGGGAGATAGGGAGAGAGAGAGTCTTAAGCAGGCTCCGTGGCCAGCACAGAGCCCAAGAAGGGGCTCGATCTCTGCTCTGAGATCACCACCTGAGCCGAAATCAAGAGTCTGGATGCTTAACTGACTGAGCCACCTAGATGCCCCAAGAGCTAAAAGATTTTTTAGTTGAATTTAACAACAAGGATCTCACTGGCATTTTGAATAAGCAAGATAGTAAGCTACTTATTTTCAAATTGATGTTCCTGTAATTACTTAACTAGTTAAAAAAAAAACTGAGATCAAAGATTAAGAAATTATCTGTCCATAATACAGAAGAGACCTAATTAATGTTTGTCAGACATTTGTTATTTGCCAACCACTCTGTTTTAGACATTTTACATAAATTTTCATCTGACCTTTTCAGCAGGCTTGCAATGTTGGGCATATTAATCCATTTTACAGAAAGGAGTCTGAGGCTCTAGAGAAGTTAAAAGAATTGGTAAGTGTCAGGGAACTTGTTAAGAAATACATACTCAAGGGCGCCTGGGTGGCTCAGTGGGTTAAGCCTCTGCCTTCAGCTCAGGTCATGATCTCTGGGTCCTGGGATTGAGCCCCACATCGGGCTCTCTGCTCAGCGGGGAGCCTGCTTCCTCCTCTCTCTACCTGCTTCTCTGCCTACTTGTGATCTCTGTCTGTCAGATAAATAAATAAAATCTTAAAAAAAAAAGAAGAAATACATACTCAAGTCCATCTGACTCTTGGGCCTTTAGTTATTCATCATATCAGTTGGTCTCTCAAACTCTGCTTCAGTGCTTTCTAGTAGTAGACTTTTCTGTGATGATTGAAATGTGTATCTTTGCTACCAGTACAGTAGCTAATGTGGTTGTTGAGCTTTTGAAATATGGCCAGTGCAGCCGAGGAAAGGAATAGCCGTTATGGTGCAGATACAGATCAAAAGTCATTAAGAATCCCATAAATAATAAAGTAGTCTTTCTTATAAGAGGAGGTAGAAACACATATTCTTCATTTGGAAGGAGTAATGTTCTGCTTATATGCTCATTTTAGGTGCTATAAATGAATATTGTAGACAGTCTTTTTTTAAAATAACTTTAAACTTTCAGAAAATTCTAAGTACAATACAAAGCACTTTTTTCCCTGAACCATTTGGGAGTAAGTTGCAGACACAATCCTGCTTAAGTCCCAAATACAAGTACAGAGAAGTTTTTCAAACCCTGAGCCATTTGGGAGTAAGTTGCAGATGCCTTCTCATCACCCCAAACAAGGATAAGGGCTTTCTTTTATATAAATATATAAAAATCAGGAAATTAACATTGGTGTATTATGACAATTTAACTCTCAGACCTCATTCAGGTTTTGCCAGTTTCCACAGTAATTTCATTTGTTAACAAGAGGATCCAGTTCAGATTTGTGTTGCATTTAACTGTAATATCTTTTTACACTTCTACCTAGAACAATCCCTTGGTCTTTTCTTGATTTGTATAACCTTGGCACTTTAAAAGATCGCAGGTTAGTTTTGTTAAATGTCTCTCAATTTAGATTTACCTGGTATTTCCTCATGGTTGGGTTCAAATTGTGCATTTTTTCCCCCTTGGGAGTGTCTCAGTAATGATGCTGTGTTCTCATTGCATCCTATTGGATGGCATACCATTTCTGTGCTGTTACTGATGATGTATGCTTTGATCACTTGATTAAGGTGAAGTCTCTCAAGCTTCTTCACTAAAGTTTTTTTTTGTTTGTTTGTTTTTTTTTAGTAACTAATAAGCATTTTGTGGGGAAGTATTTTGATAACTTTATAAATAGCCCATTCTTTTTCAGATTTGCTATTTATTCTCAAATTGTCCCAACTTTGACCAATAAAAGCCCCTTCAAGCTGGTTTCTGTGTATTTTGACTTGCTTTGAGCGTTTCCTTACTGTTTGACACGAGAAAATGTTCTAGGGTCACCTTGCACATACTTTCCCTGCTGTGACCCTGGAATCGGCCGTTTCTCAAGGAGGGATTTCTTTTAGTGGAGAAAGGTATTTAGAGAACCAAGATTTGGGTGCTATTTTTATTTCTGTATATATAAAAAACCATGAGCTGGTACTAATTTTTCCAGTTTCAGTGTTTGTTTTCCAGTGTTTGTTTTCATTTTCTCCCTTTCCAAATTTATATCTCCCTTCTCTTAGAAGGGGAAACCTGACCCAATATCCTCAGTGTGTTCACTTATGATCAATCACCAG
Organism: Taxidea taxus jeffersonii; assembly: GCA_003697995.1. Lineage (NCBI taxonomy): Eukaryota > Metazoa > Chordata > Mammalia > Carnivora > Mustelidae > Taxidea > Taxidea taxus. The sequence continues at coordinate 49,858 of RCUC01157331.1, read as the reverse complement.
GATGTAGCCCGATTCCTCCCCCATGTTGCATAACATTTTCACTCTTCCTAAGGCTCTGATGATTTGTGCCAAGAGGCATTCCTCATCCTAGGCCCCTCGGATACCTCATATTGAGGATCTCACTGGTCTGCTTAAATTCCAGTACCTCACTCTGGGCTACCTCATATCCTTCATATGGACACCTGGCGTTAACTTGGGCTCCAACACCTCCAGGCCAAATACCAACATACAGACATGTTTTCTTAAAGGTTATATTCATTATTCATTTGTTTTTATAAAAGATTATCACACCAAAACTTGTAGTGAAAATTATGATCAAATAGGTTCTCAACTTTTAAAATTTAAATCCTCTTGAGACTCTGACATCTCCGTTAGTGATAACACTAACCTTCCTCCTTATTTTCCCGTTTACCCAAGAGTTCTCAGATGTACTTTCAGTAGAGTCTTTTTTTTTTTTTTTTAAAAGATTTTATTTATTTAACAGACAGAGATCACAAGCAGGCAGAGAGGGGCAGGCAGAGAGAGAGGAGGAAGCAGGCTCCCTTCTGAGCAGTGAGCCAGATGCCGGACTCCATCCCAGGACCCTGGGATCATGACCTGAGCGGAAGGCAGAGGCTTTAACCCACTGAGCCACCCAGGTGCCCCCAGTAGAGTCTTTTTAATACAGTTTTGACAGTAAGGTAAAAATTGGTTCTTTGGAGTCAGTCAGACCTAGCTTTGCATTCTAGTTCTCCCAGATAGTGATTGTCACCTTTTATTGGTGACTTAATCAGTGTCCTCACCTATTTTAATTTTTAAGGGACACTTACCTGAGTTCATTGGTAATAGCAGCTAACTCCAGTCCCTTTTGTTTCATACCTTTAAGTTAACTCTGTTTAGCAATTTTCAAACCTTTTTAATGCAATATCACTGGTGTTTTAATATTAATTAATTAATATTAATATTGTAATATTAGTGGTGTTTTAATTTTTAAAATGTTCTGTAGTATGGGATCTTGAGGATCAAATGTGCAAAGGCATGCCAGTTTATTTCCTGATAATAAAGTAGGCATTTCCCTTACATAATCTTCTGCTCTAAGTTTGTTAATATCTGTGTCTAGTAGATCTGGGATGAAACATGGCCTTTGCCCTTGAGGGGCTTAGTCCTAATCAGGCCTTCTTAATTTGCTCCCCAGTGTTTCTCCATTTTTTCCTAATTAGTTTTCCATACTTTCCTCTCTTTCTCCAGTTTCTGCTGCTGCATTATTTCAAAACACCCAGTTTAAACATCTCAAATTAGATAAGCGGGATCAAGGTGTTCTTTTCCTTAGCAATTTCCTACTTTTTGCAAAACACAATTTAAGGGCCTACCTTGGACTTTAAGTCCCTTTACATATTTCTGGCCCATAATTATGTCTTTACCCTTATCTCCTATTGCTGTACTAAATGAATTCTTTCTGCCTAAATTAGTCCTGAAGAATGCTTGTAGTTCATATTTGGCACTTAGCATATGCTATCTTGTTCATCTTTTGTATGCTACTTCTCTAGCTCTAGTTTTTGCAGCAGAGAGGGTTATAGTATCTTAATCTGTCTTTGTATTCCAAGCCAGGCTCAATACCCTGGCCATTTTAGTAGTTCAGCTGTTTAAAGTAAATGAAAACAGAAACATAAATATTCAAGAGAGCAGCCACAGCATCACTGCTTTGAAAATTCTCTGGGATCAGTGAAGCAGCTTGCAAATGATAAATGATCTGTTAAGGTAAATATACTTGTAACACTATTTTGTATGCCTAGATGGCCTGTCAAGAAAATTGTTTCTTTAAATTATTGTTCTAATAGGGAATAAATATTAATAACTTAAAAAATTTGTAAGCTATCATTCACCTGAAAACCTTATCATAGAAGAGCCTTCAGATAGGATAAATGCGCTAAGGCCATATTTCTTTAGGAACTGTTGTACGTGTTCAGTTACTTAGACATCAACATGAGTAATATGAGGGAGATGTGTGAAATGGAAAACAGCTTTATTGTTTCAAAACTGCTACAGGAGTAGTTAAAACTAAATGGAGACACAAATCCAATCAAGCCTTTAAAAGAAGTTAAAAATATATTTTATATTAATATAGCCACTCCAGCTTCTTGATTACTGTTTGCATAGCGTATCTTTTTCTGTACTTTCATTTTAACCTGTGTTAAAGTGAATTTCTTAAAAAGCAAAACCAGACCTATAAATACAGAGAACAAACTGATAGTTGCCAGAGGGAAGGGGAGGGTGGGAGCCTGGGCAAAATGGATAAAGGGGAGCAGGAAATACAGGCTTCCAGTTATGTAATGAATAAATCACAGGAATAAAAGGTACAGCATCGAGACTATAGTCTTAATATTGTAATAGCATTGTATGGGGACAGATGGTAGCTACACTTGTGGGGAGCATAGCATAACATGTAGAGAAGTTGGATCACTTTGTTGTACACCTGAAACTAATGTAACATTGTGTGTCAGTATACTCAAATAAAAAAAATTTTTTTTTGAGTTTCTTGTAGACAGAATGTAATTTGTTTGTGTAAAATCTAATCTGACAGTCTCTCAGGATGTATAGGTTATTTATATGTAATTATTGATATGATATACTAATTTGTTTCCCATTTCCTGCTCTTTTTTCAATTAAGTGAATATATTGGATATTCTACTTTAAATTTATCTGTTGACTTTTTGACCAAATCTCTTTGATTTATGCCTTAGGTTTACTCTTGATAGCTAGAAATGTGTCTAGCTTGATTTGAGATATGCTATAAATGGAAAATACACACAGATCTCAAAGACTTACTACCACAAAAAATATAAAATGTCTAATAAGTTTTTTACTGGTTAATATTTGGACATTTTGGATTAATAAAATATACTAGATTGATTTTATCTTAACTTAAAATATGACTACTAAAAATTTAAAATTATATGTGGCTCACATTATATTTTTATTGGACAGTGCTGCTCTGGATATTATAATATATATATACTGAAATATTAATAATCTATGTAGAGTTAATATTTACCACTTGAAGTAACTGTAGAAGCCAAAGAACTCCTCCAGTGACCTTTGTTAAAGTTGTTGCATATATTACATGTATATGGAATGAAAACCCCACTAGACAATAATGTAACTATTGCTTACAGTAATCATGCTTTTTAAAGAATTTAAGAGGAGAAAAATAGTCTCTTATCTATATGTGGCTATTGACTATTTTTCTTCTTTGTTAATGGAATTTCAAGTTTCTTGTTACTATTTCTTCTCAGCTTGGAGAACTTCCTTTAGCATATCTTTTAAGGTGGCCTTGCTGATGATTCTCTTAGTCTTTCTTTTTTTATTTTTTATTATTATTATTTTTATTAACATATAATGTATAATTTGCCCTAGGATACAGGTCTGTGAATCATCAGGCTTACACATTTCACAGCACTCACCATAGCCCATATCTATTTTTCTTAATTGAAAATTCCTTTTCCACTTTCATTTCTGATGGATTTCTTTACCAGATACAGAATTCTGGGTTAAGAGTTACTTTCTTTAGCACTGAAGGTGTCCTGCCTTCGTAGATCCCGTTGTTTCTGATGAGAAGTTTGCAGTAATTTGAAGCATTAATTTCATCTGTATATTGTGTTTCTCTATTTTAAAGATTTTTTTTCTTCCTCTTTGCTTTTTTGTGGTTGATTATGATTTTTCTGGGCATGTTTATCTTTTGAGTTAATCCTATTCGTTATATCCTGAAATTTGTGAATTTCTAAATTTGGGAAGATTTTGGAAATTACTCCTTCAACATTTCTTTTTGTTTGCTTTTTATTTGTTTGTTTTTTAAATGTACCAGTCTCTTTCTCTTATTTTTCTGAAACTCAGATGACATAAATAGAACTTTGGATATTGTCCATAGGACCCAGAGACTCTGGACCCAGAGACTCTTCATTTTCTTTCAGTCTTTCACTTCTCTGTTCTTCAAATTAGATGATTTCTTTTGATAGATCCTCATATATACTGACTCATTCCTTTGTGTTTCCAATCTGTTGAGATCTTATTTCAGATACTGCATTTTTAAGTTCTAAAATTTCCATTTGTTTCTCAAAATTTTTATAGCCATTATTTCTCTCCTGAGATTCTCTGGCTTTTCATTAATTTCCTTTAATATATAGTTACCCAGATTAATACCTGTTTTCTTTTAAGCCCTTTTAAGAAAGGGCTAGTTGAGTTCCAATTCTGATACTTAGAACTGTCTTTGTGACCTTAGACAATTTAATTTACTTAATTTCATTGTATATAGGATGGAGAAGTTTTCACAAAATACTATAAAAGTTAAATGAGATCATTTAGGAAATGTCAGAAAATAGTATCTAGAAACAGTATGGAATGCATACCTGAAAGTCCAGCTCTTGGAGCATTTGGAGCATTTATAATAAAATTACTGTTAGGAAAGAATCCCAGTTATCTGCCCATGCCTGATGTTAATGTAGAAGAGTGTTCTTTCTTTTGATTTTTTAAAATAAGTTTTCATAGTAAGTGATAACATATTTCCAGATTAGAATAGTAATGTTTTATAGAAGTAAGATGAAATGTCTCTTTAAGTTATGTATGAAGTATTCATTTGAGAATACATTGAGTATATACTTAGGTAACATAAAACTGTATTTATCTGAGACAACTGCCTAGGTGAATTAATAAGCAGATAATAGGTAGAACTGGAGTGGAGAGAGTGTGAATGTCCTGCTCACTACACAAAACAATTGCTTTTTTCTTTTCAGTACTAGTTTCACTATAGCAATTTGTACCAATTTACAAAGGATTAGAGAATGACATTTCTTGAGGAACCAAAGAATGACCTTTTTTTACATCTGCAGAAAAGAGACTAATTTCTGAAGTTGAAGCTCTACAATTAAGGTTTTTAGAATCTTGTTTAAACAAAGTATTTCAGAAACAGTGTTTTGAACATTGTCCTTTTTTCCCCCTGTACATGTGAAATCCATTTCCATTCCACTGTAACAAGCATTTGTATGTGTTCATTTATTGTCATTAACTCCTCTTTGATTCTTAGGATTTATTTATTTATTTGCAAGTGTTTTCTTTGCTGTATATGTTTTTGGGAGGTAGGTAGGCAGGGATTGCCATTTCAGGTTGGGCATCTTTCTGAGGTAGAACAAAGGTTAAGTTAAAGATATAATTGATAGTCTTTCTGTTTTGGATTAGAAAAAAAAAAAAGATGAAAAGATAATAGTTCCTTTACTTCCTTCCCATACTTCCATCCAGAATGCCTTTCTTCTTCTTGCCAGATCAGAGGGTATGGTGCTGTTGATCCCAAGAGCTCCTATAACTTGTCCTCCTGGGAAGTTTGGTTGTGAGATGAGTCTCTACCACCACACTGTTTTTTTGTTCTTTGTCCTTAGTAGGCGTAACACGTAGTCTTCTCAATGTAAATTCTGCTTTTCCACATTTATAACTCTCCCCTTCAAGGGACTTGTAATAGGCATTGGGGTATTACTGACAGAAAGTAACCAAAAAAGTGAGAGTGTTAGGTTTGCCTTTACCATTTGATTAGTTATGTCATCTTGTTTTAGTAAATAAGGATGAGAAAATGGAGATGAGAATCTTGAAGACCGGTGAAGATTGCACAGTTACTCCTTTCTCTTCCGTCCACCTACCTTAAGCAGGGGTGTTGGGGTTATTAGAGAAGAATTGCCTAAATATGTATTGAAATTATTGGAGGACATATAAAATGACACTGCTTTATAATGTTTTTCATATGGAGAAATAGTGGAAGCCTTTCATATGATTTTCTTATCAACCTTTTCATGATGAAGTAGCCAGGCACATAGAGGACACTCATTTTTCTTTTAAAAAAAAAAGTATTACATCATAGATATATTCTTCTCATAGAGTGGGCACCTGTCACATTAGAGTGTAACCCAGGGGCGCCTCTATGGCTCAGTCCGTTGAGTGTCTGACTCTTGGTTTCAGTTTAGGTCTTGATCTCTCAAGAGTTGTGGAATCGAGCCCTGGGTTAGGCTCTGTGCTCTATGTGGAGTCTGCTTGAGAGTCTTTCCCCCTTCCTCTCCCTCTGCTCCTCCCCCTGCTTGCCAGAGTGCACACACTCTAAATAAATAAGTAAAGTCTTAAAAAAAAAAAAAAAGCAGATCACCCAGTTGGAAGTCCTCTGTAGTGCTTGTCTTCCCGCAAGTAGTGAAAAACTCGTCAGCTCCATACCATTACTAGGGTCTTGGAACTGATCTGTAATGCTGCTTTAGAATTTGATGGGATTGTGAGGTTGTGCCTGTTGCTTTTAATCTCTGTTTCTCCACAGGCTATAGAATATATGACTTTTGACAGAAATACAGGAACCAGAAATAGAAAATTTAGATACCTCCTCTCAAGCTCATCAGTGGCAATGTAAGATGGGTGACCTCTATGTGTTAGCAATAGTATAGAGCCATTGGAAAGATTGAGACCATGAAATTGCTAGTGAAAAAGTACTTTTGTTGAAAACATTAAAACTTTATGTTCTAGCCCCAAATTACTTTCACATGATAGTCTTTACTTATAAAACATTTTTTTACTAACATATAGTAAAATTGACCTTTTTTGGTTTTGTTCTTTGAATTTTAATACACATGTAGGTTTTTATTACCATCACGAGTCAGGATTCAGAATGGTTCCATTACCTCCTAAAAGCTCCTTCACACTATCTTTCTAGTTAAACCCTACTCAAACCCAAGTGACAACTAATTAAAGAATTCTTTGTCATTACAGTTTTGACTTTTTGAGAATGTCATATAAATGCAGTTGTGTAGTATGTAACCTTTTGACAGTGGCTTCTTTAGTATATTGCCTTTAAGATTCATTCAAGTTGGTGAGTGAAGTGCTAGTCCATTCCTTTTTTTTCTTGGACTGAGTGGTATTCCATTGCATGGCTGAGTGTACCATAGTTTATTTTTTGTTAAATAGTATGTCAGTTTGTTCTTTTCTTTTATCATTTTTGTCTGGTTTTACTATCAGGTTAATGCTAGACTCATAAAATGAATTGGGAAGTACTTATCTTCCATTTTCTGGAGGAGATTGTGTTGAACTGTTGTTATTTCTTAAAATTCACCAGGGAAATTATCTGGGCCTGGAGATTTTTTTTTTGAAGACTGCAGATTTCATTTCTTTAAACAGTACTAGGTCTATTTAGTGCTGTTTGCTAGAGGATTTTTATTGATTTTTCCTTTCAAAGAACAGGCTTTTGGTTCCATTGATTTTTCTGTTTTCAGTTTCATTGATTTCTGCTCTTTAATTCTTTTTTTCTGCCTGCTTTGTATATCTTTTTCTTTTTTTAGTTTTTTTAACATAGAAGTTTATTTGAGACCTTTTCTGATGTAAATACTTTGCAGTCATGCTTACCCTGCATCTCACATATTACGATTATGGATATATTTGGATTTAGTTCTACATTTTATTTTTTTATTTTTGAGACAGAGAGAGAGAGAGAGAGAGAGAGCGAGCAAGCACCACATGCATGTGCAAGGGGGTAGGGAGCAGAAGGAGAAGGAGAGAATCTTTAGCAGGCTTCATGCCCTGGGTGAGGGGCTTGATCTCACCGGCTGAGCCACCCAGGCGCCCCCATTTTATTTTTTTGGTTCCCTCTTTGCTCTTATGTAATCTCTCTCTTTGGGATATATGAACATTTTTTAGTACTCCATTTTAGTTTACTGTGTTTTTGCCTATATGTCATTTTTTTTTAGTGATTGCTCTAAGGATTATAATACATACATTTATATTTTCACAGTTTCCTTAGAATTAATATTTTATCAGTTCAAGTGAAATATAGAAACCTTATCATCATGTCGGTCCCTTTCCCCTTTATGTTATAATTGTCTTGTGTACATCTACAGGAAATCTTATTAGAAAGTGTTGTAAAAAAATTTTTTTTTAAAAGAAAGTGTTGTAATATTTGCTTTTCATTATCAGATATGTTTTAAAGAATTCAAGAGGACGGTAGTTAATTATATTTATCCAGGTATTTATTTATTTCTGTTGCTCTTCCATCTTCACAAACCCAACTATGGTGTGTCTAGGCATGGTTTTCATTATCCTGTTTGGAGTTTGTGAGCCTCTTAAATTTAGAGGTTTATATCTTCCATCAAATTTGGGAGTTTCTGGCCATTATTTCTCTTCAACTTCCTTTTTTTCTGCATTTAACTCATTTTTTTCTCCTTGGGCTCTTGACATGAATGTTAGGGTTTTGGTGTTGTCCCAGGTCCCTGAGGCACTAATATTTTTTTCAATATTTTCTCTGTTGCTCGATTGGGTAATTTCTGTTGATCTGTCTTTAAGTTCACTGATTTCTATTCTGCTATTAAGTCTGTCCTGTGTATTTTTCTATTTCAGTTATTGCATTTTTCAGTTCTAAAATTTCCATTTGATTGTTCTATATATTTTGTTGGTTTTTTGTTTGTTTTTACTGTGACTTTCTAGTTTTCCATTTGTTTCAAGAGTATTTGCTCTTGTGGAGCATTTTTTTTAACCTGCTTTAAAGTCTTTGTTAGATAATTCACCCAGTGCTGTAAGATCTATGTTATCTCAGTGTTGTTTTCTGTTGGTTTGCTTTTTCCCACAGGAGTTTCAGATTTTTTTTGTTCTCCCTGCCAAGTAATTTTGGGTTGTGTTTTGGAGATTTTGAACATCATGCTATGAATCGTAGTGTCTTGCTTAAATGAATAGAGACTTGATGTTTTGTTTGGGTAGGCAATTGATTCAGTTAGGTTTTAGGCCACAGTTCCAACCAGCTTTCTTCAGGTTGTAGTTTTAATCTCAGTTCTGTTTTCAAAACCTTTGTAGTACGTTTGGATTTTTCCCTAATGTGTATTACCCAGTAACCAATCTGTGACTTGCATGGGGGTTTATCCTATATTTTATTTTAATCTTCAGAGTCTATGATATGCTGCTTAAGGTTAAACCTGTAGATGAACAGCTCAGGGGTGAGCTAGGAGTTCACAGACAACTTATAAATTACTTAAACTCTTTACCCTCTATTGTGCTCATGGTGTTTTCTAGATCTCTTGGGCACACCCCTCCTCCCCTTCCTTTCCTTTGGCTGGAAATCCCAGTCTCATTTCATTAATTATACTGTGGTATGTATTTTCTACAATTGCATTTGGAGGCAAGTAACAGAAAGACAGGAGGAAAATTGAGATTAGTCCAGTTTCTTCAGTCAGTGAAGATGGTACCTTTCCCTTAGAGTTTTCTGCTGGCCCCACTGCCTGCCACTGTTGCAGCTGTCACCACAGGATTGCTTGGGAATTGGGTCATGGGGAATGAGAAACAGAAGAAAAGAAATTTCCCTTACTCTTTCTAAGCAGTTAGGAGACCCCTTTTCCACTCTGCACAGAGACAGACGGCCTTTCCTAGAGCTTTCTCTTGCTGCTCTTTCTCTCTCTTCTCTTCACAACAGCTTTTTGGGTTTTAGGTTCCATTAAGCCCAGGCTGGGGGCAAAACTAGATAGAAAAGTCATAAGCTCACTACCAGCCTGAAAATATATCAGATTCTGGCCTCTTTCTCAATCCACCTGCTGTTATTTACTTTCACAATTTCAATTAGCTGCTCCATTTATTCTGTCTGGGTTTTATAGTTTCAGTCAGTGAGATTAACAAGGTGGAATGTGCTTACTCCATTTTACCCAGAACCAGAACTCCCCAGTTTACTTACTGCCACTTTCAGAATGTAATGGCAACTTTGAATCTCCTTATTTCATTTATATATGGTTTGTCAGTAACGTTTTTTTAACATGTAACAGTGCAAGCCCTATTGAGGAGATGATACTACATAAAATGTAAAAGGAAATAGGAAAATTAATTTCTCTTTTAGAGCATAGTCTTCATGAAATCTAATCTTCCATAATTATATTACATTTGAAAAAACTGTTTTCCTGTTTTCAGTTTAATCTATGTTTTCTGCCTGAGGATTTGCAGTTCCCTTCACTTTGGAAATTTTTTTCTTTAGTCATTCTAACCTTTTAAAAAACCTTGCTTAGGATTGCCTGGGTGCTCATTTGGTTAAGTGTCTGCCTTTGGCTCAAATCATGATCTTAGGGTCCTGGGATTGAGCCCTGCTTTGGGCTTCCTGCTCAGTGGGGAGTCTGCTTCTCTCTCTTCCTCTTCCCCACCCCCTCTCATGTTTGCATGCACTCTCTTTCTCAAATAAGTGGAATTAAAAAAATAATTTGCTTCTAAATAATTAGGTTATTGGTCATTGTAGAGCTTAGTATGAGGTGATATGCTTCATATTAGTGGACTCTTGGCTTTCACATGATGTTGCAGATACGCCACGGGAATTTTAGAGACATTCTGAAGCATATCTTCACTTCCTAGATTGATATGGGAAGCTGATTTTATTATAAGACTGATAAGTGTAGATGACTTCATCTTTTCTATTTTAAGTTTCTTTGGTAAACAACCAGATATAAGATTATTTGGTCATCAGTGAATGGTGCTTGGAAAACAAGCTTTTTTCTGGGTGTAGGCCCAGAATGAAGGGCCTGATTCAATGAATTGAATATGAAAGATTTCCAGAAATTCCTGTTGTTAATCAGCTGCTGACAAGCAGCCAAATCACTGAAACTCTTATCAAAAACTAAATTAGAAAGTATTTCCAGGGACTGATTGTGCAATAGTAACTGAAGGAAGAGCATGTGTCTTATCTGTTCAGGCTGCTATAACAAAATATCACAAACTGCATGGCTTATAAGCAGTGAAATTTATTTCTGAGTTCTGGTGGCAGAATGGTTGGGTGAGGGCCCTTTTCCAGGTCACAGACTTTCCCTTGCATCCTCATGTGGTAGAAGGGGCTTGGGATCTCTCTGTAGCCTCTTTTATAAGGCACTAATCCCATTCATGAGGGTTACACTTTTATGATTTAAGCACTTCCCAAAGGCCCCACTTACACCATCACATATTCAGCATTTTAACATGTGAATTTGGGGGGATGCAAACATTCAGATCATAACAGCGTATAAATGAGTTCACTAAAACTAAAACTGTTTGAAAGTCTTAGGTTTCATATCCATTTCAGTTTTACTCTTGGTTGGTAGTTATAAAGGTGGGGTGAAATTGAAACTATTCGAAGAAATGAAAATTCTGTTGCTGTTTTTGTAAATATATATCATAATTTGCTCATTCTTCATTGTACTTTTTTTTAAAGATTTTATTTATGTATTTTATAGAATGCAGGTAGACAGAGTGGCAGATAGAGGGTCAGGCGAAGGAAGAAGAGAAGCAGGCTCCCCACTGAGCAGAGAGCCTGATGTGGGGCTCAATCCCAGGACCCTGGGATCATGACCTCAGCCGAAGGCAGACACGCTTAACCAACTGAGGGACCCAGGTGCCCTGCCCCGATTATTATTTTAAATGTATGGTGTTCAGTTAGACAGTTAATATACTCAGATAATTATGTGAAATGTATTATTTTATAAAATTTGTAGAAAGAAAAAAGATGCTTCTCTTTTACCAGTGTGTATGTGTAGCCATTGTCTGAAAAGCTTTTTTGGAGGTTAAGCCTTTATAATGTGGGGTTGGGCACAGTTTTTATGTTTGCCCAATGGTCATTTCCATATAGGAAGTCTAACATAGCAAGCACATCAGCTTACCTATGTGCTCTGATTCACATGTGTCCTTTGTTTTGAAAATTAAAATTCTTGGGGCACCTGTGTGGCACAGATGGTTAAGTGTCTGTCTTTGGCTCAGGTCGTGATGGTTGAGGTCCTGGAATCAAGCTCCCAGCTCAGTTGAGGGTCTGCTTCTCCCTCTCCTGCCCCTTTCCTCATGCTCTATCTCACTCTGTCTGTCTCAGATGAATTTTTAAAAAAATTAAAATTCTCACTATCATGTTTAAATTGGCAATTCCAGTTCCAAGTCCTCTAAAAATGGAAATGCTCCAGTGGTACAGAATGGTCAGGGGGTTAGAAAAATATATTTTTAATCTATTTGCTCTCAATTGGGAAGCCTTTTTTTACAAATGTAGATATGTTGCAAGGATTTGGTGGTTATTATGTGCTCCTGTTATATCTTGTGCTTTCCCCAATTACAGCGCCTGCTTACTGTACTGTATTATAATTGTTGATTTTTGTTTTTGTTTTTGTTAGGTGTGTCAGTGTATAAGGCCTAATGGTACCTAGAAGATAGGGGCACTGGCTAAGTATTTATTGAATGAATAAATACAGACTGTAGCAAGGTGGGGAGTCTGGAATAGGGCCTAACTGAAAGAAAGAGAGGGGGAAAAAAAGAGAAAAGTGACTATTGGTTAAGCATCCTTAAGGTCTGGAGTTCAGGAAGTAATTTAAATTCTAGTAGTTGTTGAATTTCTCTGTATCTTTTCTTAAATTGTCTTTTTTGGTGATATGACCAGTTTATTTGTTGGGGTCGATCTTTTCTAATTCTCTGTTACTTTGTTTTCACTTGTTTTTTCCTATATGCTGAAATGTGACCTGTGCTTCTCTCACTAAACAAAATGTTTTCATTGTTTGCCTCCATTACCTGTGAGTATCTTCATATTTGAAGGCATATACTTAACTGTGTCAAAATGTCTTCCATTCTAAATAAATTGTATTCACGATTCAAGGCCTTCTGGAATAAATCATTCTTTATATTTAATTGTTCTTTTATTCTGAACCCGAGATAAATAGGGTCGCAGCTGGGTGAAAGTGAAGTAAAAAAGGACTAATTTTCATAATTCCCTCCCCAGAATAGTTTGATGGAAAACTGATTACTGTTCCACCTGAAGAATCTTAAAGGTAAGAGGGCTTGTGAATATTTCTATACTTATGAAAAACTTAAAAAGCACTCGTAGGTACTACCTTGGAAATTGTGGTTATAGCTTCGCTTAACTATGTATGACTTCTATTTTGCTGGAGTTGCCATGTTAAAACATAGTGTTTTATCTCCAATACATATATAAAGTAGGAAATAAGATGTAAAAATCCTAGAACTATTTTCTTTTGAGTCCTAGATTTTGTCTTGCCATGACATTTTTGTTTCCAGATAAATACAATAAAGAACATATTTATCCATATATAAGATCTGTTCAAAAAGCCATTTGACAATGTAAATTTTGTGAACTCTTTCCTTCTCACATTCTTTCTGTATGTGGCTATTCTTTGAAATACAGAAGTTTTTAAAATAATGAAAATCTCTTCCTAGTGGGAATCATACAGATTAACTGTTTTAATCTATGATCCTATGATACATCTAAGATCCTTTTGGGGTGGGGTGGTTTTTGTGCCTGTGTGTTAGTTGTTGAGCACTTCTTTTGTCCTAGTCTTGGTGCTAAGCACTTTAAAAGGATTATGTGATTATGTAATTTAGTCTTCATAATGACTGAAGTGGTTACTATATTTATCTCCATTTAATAGATGGGGAAACAGGCTTAAAGACGTTAAGTAAGTGGCAGACTAGTTGTGGTTTGAACCTAGACAGTTTTTTCCTAAAACCTGTGCTTAAAGGGACAGTCTGTCTCTATACAGAAGCATACTGGTATTAAAGCTCCAGCAACAAACATGTAGGGGAGGGGTATTTTAAACAAAGACATGTTAGAATAGCCCACTTGAAGCAAAGAAGTCTTCTTGCAAACTCAAATAAAATTGCGGTACAGGTAGAAAAAAAATTGGGGGAGCATTTTGTAAGGGATTTAGAAATCAAAAATTGTAGAGCAGGATTGAGTTGATTAGCAGATATGCTGGAAAGGAAATAATTATTAAGCTGAAGGAGTTAATTGCTTTAACCTTACTCTGAAGTGAATTAATTGAAGGCGCTAGAGCAAATATCTGTGATAGTTTAAGCCTCACTGAGAAAATAAATGTAGATAAATCAACAAAATCACATAGCCTTCAGGGGTGTTTTAAAAGGAACTCAAGGACAATACTGTAGAACCATTGACTCAAATGTGTAATAAGTAACTGTTGTGCCAGAGTACAGATTGAATATAGATGTGGAGATGCCTATACTGCAGAAAAGCTTGAAGAGCCCTCTGCAGTGAGAGACTGAGCCACATCTATAAACTTTTTCTGGAAAGGGGCAGATTGTAGGTACTTTAGGTTTTGCAGAGTGTATAGTTTTTGTCACAGTTATTTATATATGCCATTGTAGTGCAAAAGTTATAGGCAATATCTAAAAGGATGAGCATGGCTATTTTTCAACAAAACTTTATATATTTTTTTAAAAAAGATTTTATTCATTTGACAGACAGAGATCACAAGTAGGCAGAGAGGCAGGCGAGAGAGAGGAAGGGAAGCAGGCTCCATGCTGAGCAGAGAGCCTGATGTGGGGCTTGATCCTAGGACCCTGGGATCATGACCTGAGCCAAAGGCTTTAACTCACTGAGCCACCCAGGTGCCCCTCAACAAAACTTTATTTACAGAAAAATTCAGCCAGATTTTTGAACATTGGCCTATAATAATGGTTGCTATTACTCCCTGGACATCAATAAAAAATGGCCTTGGAGGATCAAATTTTTAATAGCATTGGGAGGCAGGTAATGGTTTTATTTAAGACTGGGATTGAGATGAAAGATCCTGCACTGAATAGTAATGTAACATTTGAGTGTTTATTACTGCTCGACAATGTCATAAGCACAGGTTGGCCTGACACCAGTGCCCAAGTCATTAATCATGGAAATATACCACTCAGAGTACCTCATTGAATGCCCCCTCGTTTTTAACTGAATTTTTGGGGTAGGGGATTGAATTTGGGGACCAGTTTATCTTGGAAATAAAGGAGGAAGAAGAATAGATTATCTGAGAGTGGTTCTGGGAGTCACTGGATTCTCTGAAGACCTTAGCTGTGTGAATCAGTATAGTATTTAGCATCTTCATGAAATATGCTTGTCCTTGGTATTAGTATGCCCAGCACAGGGACAGCTCTTACTTTTTCCCAAAATCCCTTTCATTCAGTTTTGGCTCCCATTTATCATATCTGTGCCCTTTATGATAAGAGTCTATAATGGCAGAATTGGGTTTGAGAGTAGGGTGGGAAATAGAGTTAAACTTCCTCATGGCTTTTCATATGTCTTCTTTTTTTGTACCCAGTGGATCTGACTACTCTTGACAGAATATTAGTAGACTTTATCAATTTAGTTGTTACTCAGAAGTGTTGCTTTGTGTTTTTTTCAGTCCTCTGTTTGCCTTTGTCTTTCACTTCTATCTAGGGAAAACACAGAAATTGGGCAGTTAACACTTTTATTACCCTTCCGTATTTTTCTGTTCTTACTAGCATCAATAATAAAAATAGGGGCGCCTTGTTGACTCAGTTGTTTGAGCTGCTAGCCCTTAATTTTGGCTCAGGTCATGATTTCAGGGTTCTGGGATCAAGCCCCATGTCAGGTTTTGTGCTCAGCAGGGAGTCTGCTTAAGGATTCTTCCTCTCCTGCTGCACAACCCCACCCCCCCGCCCCCAACCCATGCATGCTTAGGCACTAGTTCTCTCTAAAAATAAATCTTTAGAAAAAAATAATAATGATAATAACAGCCACTTACTGCATGGCAGTGGAGCTGCGATTTGAATGTACATCTAAGTCTTTTTTTTTTTTTAAGATTTTATTTATTCGTTTGACAGAGAGAGTACGTCTAAGTCTTAACTAGGATGTTCATATGTTTAGATACCATGGACTTGCTTGAAGGACAGTAGGAGGAAGCAAGGAGGGGGAGGTTTGAAGTGAACTGGACATAGATGGAAGAAAACAGACTTTGGAAGAGAAAAGGATGGGGAGAAGGGAAGGATAGAAATTTTAAATGGAGCTGGCCAAGGATAAAATGTTTAGTTTCTGTTAGCAGGAACCCCTTGTCCCTTCTCTGATTCCTTGAAACTTGTGCTTCAGCAACTACAATAGAAAATACATTGCTAGTGTCTTAGGTGTAACTTGAAATAATTTTCTTTTATAGAGAATGGTAGTTATATCCTAGAACTATGCTGTCTAGCATGGTAACCAATACCACATTGGATTACTTAAATTTAAGTTAATTAAAACCTAAATAATATGAAAAATTTTATTCCTTGGTTGTAGTTAGCCACATTTCAGGGACTAAACTATCCCGTTTTAGAGAACTGAATTATCTTCTGCACTATAATGGCTGGCCTGGGATTCTTGCTTCCATGTATTCCAGGGTATGTGAGGTAAAATGAGTTCTGAATTCTGAAAACTGATTGGTAATAGTGCTCTTTTTTAAAAATTCCACATCTAAAACTTGATGCTTTTATGATAAATAAAATTTTTAAATTAGGTCATTCTTCCCAAACTGATTTTATGAACATATTTGGAATAGGATTTCTAATACATAATAGAAGCAATATATACTGAAATAAAAAGGGTAACTTGTAAGATATAAGTGCTTTAAGATCATTATGTTAGGGGTAAAAGACTTAAAAGATACTTTAGCTTGGAAAGGTGGAGCCTGAGAAGAGATATTAAAGATTGAAATTTGTAAATTAAAGTAATCTGAAAAGT
The DNA here is from genome assembly GCA_003697995.1 of Taxidea taxus jeffersonii. Taxonomy (NCBI): domain Eukaryota; kingdom Metazoa; phylum Chordata; class Mammalia; order Carnivora; family Mustelidae; genus Taxidea; species Taxidea taxus. The sequence goes on along the minus strand of RCUC01157331.1, from coordinate 33,375 downwards.
AAACAATTAAAATCAAGAATGAACAACCATTCTTTGAGATTCATTTGTGGTAAACAAAATTTAAAAGAAAATTCTGTTTGATTTATAGATAATTTACAGAACTTGGTTGAACTATTAAGGAGTCTAAGTATGTCTACTCCTAGGTAAGGAGTCTAGGAGTCTGATATGATTAAGAGTCATTAATAGTTAATATCATGAAATCAAGTTAAATCTAACTTTTTGGGTAACCACAAGGAGGGATAGTTCTGCCCATCCATAGCTTATCTCTTAAGTTTTTTTTATTGACCACAAATTATTGGCTTAGGACCATGGTGTCTATATTGTATTCCTGTGTTCCTTTTACTGGAAATTTTAAGCAAAACTGGTATTAAAAACCATGAATCCTTAGATTAAAAACAAATCTAGGCAGATAGAACAAATAAGCATGAATTAGTTATAACTTTATAAGCTACTGAACTAAAAGTTGTGACTTTTATCTAGTGAAATGCTAAAACCCTATCATTTTGAATGAATAAACTAGTAATGTAGCATAATTGGTGTTCGATACGGCAGCAGTTAATCCATGATGTATTCAAGAAGAAGCGTACAACAGCTAAGAATTTGGAGCACTTGGTGTTTTAAGCAGATTTCTAATAAGGAAGAGCAGTCTGTAACTTGATTGAGGGTTTCTCAGTGATAAACTATTGCTTATGTACTTCATTGCATGTGTTAAAATAGGGGAGTATTTGCTATAAAATGTTAATTATAGATTACAATTTATATGTTAATACAAAAATATAAGCTTAATATTCTTAAGGAAGGAAATGTGAAAACAGCTAGCTAAGTAAAGGAATAGTATATTGCATGTTTTGAGAACTTCCTAGATTTTTAAAATATGTTAATTTTAAAATTGACATTTTATCACATTTAATTAACCCTCAAGTATTTTTTATTCTTAGATACTTAGGATACCAGGGGAGTTGATATGGTATGAATTTCCCCACATAAAGATTACAGTCAATTATCGATCATATCAGGAGCACAGTATGCCTTCAAAATCAAGTTGGGAAGTTACCTAGAGCAGTGTTTCTCAGCTTTTACATAATCATGTCCAGATCTTGATAAAATGCAGGTTCTAGGTCTAGAGTGATGCCTGAGGTATCCTGCATTTCAACAAGTTCCCAAGTGATACTGTAGAGTAATCAATGACTGTCTGAATTTTTTTTTTTTTTTGGATTTTATTCATTTATTAGTTAGAGAGAGAGCGAGCGAGCATAGGCAGACATAGAGGCAGGCAGAGGCAGAGGGAGAAGCAGGCTCCCTGCTAAGCAAGGAGCCCAATGTGGGACTCAATCCCAGGACGCTGGGATCATGACCTGAGCCAAAGGCAGCTGCTTAACCAACTGAGCCACCCAGGCGTCCCTGTCTGAATATTTTTTTTTTTTTAAAGATTTTATTTATTTATTTGTTAGAGAGAGAGAGCGCAAGCACAGGCAGACAGAGTGGCAGGCAGAGGCAGAGGGAGAAGCAGGCTCCCTGCTGAGCAAGGAGCCCGATGTGGGACTCGATCCCAGGACGCTGGGATCATGACCTGAGCCGAAGGCAGCTGCTTAACCAACTGAGCCACCCAGGCGTCCCCTGTCTGAATATTTTTAAAGTAATCTTCTGTCTCCGTAATTCCATTATTGTAGTTGCTCAAATGAGAATACTTCAAAATTATCCCAGAGTCTTGTTCTTTAACATATACCTCACATTCAGTCTTTTTGAAAATCCTGATGGATGTATTTTGAAAATATCTGGAATTTGATCCCTTCTCATCACCATTGCTGCTACTCTGGTACAAGCCGCTGTCATCTCCTTCCCTAGATGATCAGTCGACTTGCTTTTTCCTTTGCCCTCTCCTCTGCTAAAAATCTTCCACTGGCCCATGTCACTCAGAGAAGCAGTCAGTGTGTCTATCTACCTTAGCCCTTAAGATGTTGCATGATCTTACTACCTGTCTCTCCTCTTACTGCTTTTACTGTCTTTCATTCTGTTCTAACCACACTTGCCTCCTTGTTTTTCCTTGGACATATGAGACATACTGCTCTTCACTGCCTTTGGACTTTATTTACTGTTCTCTTATACCTAAAATGTAGGTCCTTTAGGTAATCCATAATTCTCTCTCTTGATTGTTTCAGATTGCCATTTTAAATTTTGCTTTATCAGAAAGGCTTTCCCTAAATACTTGTATGAAGTAACAGTTTCTCCATAATTATATGTTTATTTTATTAATTGTATTTTACTTCTCTCAACATCTCAACATACTTGGTATTTTAGTGTGTTTATTGTATCTTCCCTGCTAGAATGTAAAGTCAGGAATTTTTGTCTGTCTTGTTCAGTGCTATACTTAGATCATTGTGTAATAGTATACTTATGGCACTCAATAAATCTTTGAATTAAAAAAAATAGCCCATGAGGAAGTCACTGGGCCTCTGATTAAATACCTTCATTGATAGTTATTCTACCTCCCTTCAGAACAGCCCATTCCGTTTGAAAGTAACTGCTAACCTTCTCCTTAAGCTTTCTGTTCTTCCAGGCTAAACATTTCTTGCTACTTTACCTTTTTGCATGTGATATGGTTTCCAAGGCTGTCACCAGTAGTCATCTTCCATGGACATTAAGCATTTTGTTGTTTGTCCCTAAATAAAATAGCATCAGAACTAAAACAGATGTTGCAAATATAGGCTGAGGGGGAAGTTTTCCTCTTGTTTTTGACAGTCTGCTTTTATTAAGACAGACTGATTAAATTAACTTTTAAAAAAAGATTTTATTTATTTATTTGACACAGAGAGAGAGAGAACACAAGTAGACAAAACAGCAGGTAGAGAGAAAGGTTGCGGGGGGGGGGGGAGCAGGCTCCCTGCTGAGCAGAGAGCCCGATGCAGGGCTCAATCCCAGGACCCTTAGATCATGATTTGAGCTGAAGGCAGAGGCTTAACCTTCTGAGCCACCCAGGCACCCCTAAATTAACTTTTTAAAGTAACTCTAATTCTTACTGATTTTGCCTTTTTAATCTACTAAAACCTTTAAATCATTCTTCCATGTGCTACTAAGTTTCTTATCTTCTGCTTTACAGTTGGTTTTTTGAACCAAAGTATGGGTCTTTGCATTTCTCCTTATTTAGCCTAAAATAATTTTCCTGGGCAATACATCCTTTAATGTAGAAACTAGTATGTTTAAATTATTGAAGAAACTAATAGAAAAATTACTTCATATCAATACAGGAGAATTATAACTGATGAAATTAGGGATTTCTTGTGCTGAGATATTCTGAAATGTTTTTGAACAGATCATTACAATCCTGTATCTTGCATCAGTTCAAGAAAGAATTCAGACTAAACTTAAAAAGTAATTTTACCTCCACACTTATTCTCCTTGACTAACAAATTCATTTCTTTTCCCACATTTCTCATTTTGCCTCTTAGAATCATCTTCTTAGTCCTCAAGGCCGGAGTAATCTTTGACTCCTTCCTTGTATATGTGTAGTCACCATATCTCAGAAATTCTTACCTGTTAATTCTTTCTTTTTTTATTCACTTCATAGCCAATTACTCTAGCTATGGGGATCTTTCTGCTTCTGATCTCTCCCTATTATAATCCATTTCTGTGCTTTACTAGCAGATCATTCTTTTAAAAGAGTCATATTTTATCATTTCAGTCTTCAGAGGAATTTGTAAGATTGGATCTAAACTTCTCAATCATTGGAGATCCATTTGTAATCTGTCTCTGCTTGATTTGCAGTGTTTTGCTTATTGCCTTCCTTACCCATTACTGTAGTTTTCCAGATGAACTTCTTGGTATATATCCCTCTTCAGTACACACAGACACACGCACACACACAGACTCACTTTCTCTCTCTCTCTCTCCCTCTCCCTTTCTTTCTCTTATACTTTTCTTGTTGTTGTCAGATTGGCCTTGTTAAATGCTATTTAACTACTTTATACTGTTGCCTCTTAAATGCAGTTAGCTCAACACACATAACCTATCACAGTCAGTGAAAACGCAGTTCAAGTTGAACTCTTTTCCCTAAGCTCTAATTATATTTATGCCTGTATCAGGAAATTTATCATTTAATCTTTGTTGCTTAATACTTATACAAGGCTTTTACTTTCAGTAAGACTGCTTGATGGCAAGGAATATAAAAGAGTACTGGATTATCCATAAAATTTACTGGCTTGGCTTGTACTATGTTCTTTTGTGTGTAAAATAATTTCTTACAGTTCTGGGTTTTTCATTGTTTTCATTGATACTGGAAGAATGCAAACATAAAAACTCTGTTATAATTCATCCTATAGGAAGCCCTTTTTTAAGGAGAAATGAAGAGAAAAATTATATATACCCTAAATGTGGGCGATCAAGAATATGAAGATATGGAAGGTAAATTTTTATCTTTTATAAAGCTTGTGTGTTGAAAGCAAAAAACTTAATGTTTCTAAACTGTTCATTTGTGTATGTTTCAAAATTTACAAGGAGTTTTTTTGTTTTCATTTATTTTCATTGGTCTTAAATTCTGAAATAAGCTTCCTGAATAAGAAGTGTATACATTTTTTTCCCTCCTCCCATGTCTTATTTTTGATTGGTCAAGGTTTTTGGTTTGTTTGAACTCTTTCTTCTTAATTTTTTTTCCCCTACTGGTTTATGAATATACTAATCTGTGTTTGTTGTTATAATCTTCTGCTTTGGGTTTTTTAAATAGTTGGCATTGATCTTTTCCTCTACTTCTAAATTTAATAATTTAATATTCACTATTAACAGTAGAAGAGCCTTAGAACACTTTAACTCTGATCATCCTACTCTTATAGGTTATAGTTATCCTTTTTTTTTTTTTTTTTTAAACACCACAGATTAGTTGATATTTTAAAATGGATAGTATTTGGGGGGATTTCTTCTCCATTTCTTTTCTTTTTTTAAAGGTTTTATTTATTTATTATTTGAGAGAGAGAATGATCATGGAGGTGAGGGTCAGAGGGAGAAGCAGACTCCCTGCTGAGCAAGGAGACTAGGATGTGGGAGTGGATCCTAGGACTCTGGGATCATGAAGTGAGCTGAATGAAGGCAGTCACTTAACCTAACTGAGCCACCCAGGTGTCCTCCATTTTTTTCTTTCTTCCTGAAAAACTTTTAAGTTCTTTTAGTGAAAGTCTATTAGTGGTAAATTCTTAAGTTTTTGTATTTATTTTAACCTCTTCGGAACTAACTATTCAAAGAGCTACAATTCTGGATTGATAGTTTTTGTTGTTGTTTTCCTCTTAGCACTTTGGGGATATTATTTAACCATTTTATGGTTTTGTTTTTACTGTCAGGAAATCTCTTTTCAGCCTAATTGTCCCTTAGAGATGATCTGTCTTTTCCTTCATTTTTCTTTTTAGATCTTATTTTTATCTTTGATGTCTTTGATGTTGTACAGATCTGCTGCTTTGTTTCTGGCATGGGTTATTTTCATTTCTCTTGGTTACCATACTTTCTATGTCCTTTATCTTTTGGATCTTTTTTTGTTTGTTTTCTCATTTCTTAGCCATTACTGCTTTAACTGTTGGATATTCTTTATTCTCTTCTTCTGGGCTCAATTAGTATGTTAGGCTTTGTTTTGACCTCATTTCCCACTCTCCCAGGTTACATCTCCTTGTATGTCTCTTTCAGTCTAGGTAGTTTTCTCAGATCCCTCTTGCAGTACACAAATATTCTTTTCTTCTGGGTCTAATTCTGTGTTGTATTTGCATATTCTGGTATTTGAAGCCAGTGGACATCTAAATAAATTTATCATTAGTAAGTATAATGTGATATAAATATAAATATAAATATAAATATAAATATAAATAATTGTTTTATTTATAAAACATATAAATAATTGTTTCTGCTAATTCTTACTCAAAGTAACTTATTTTCGTAGGCTTGGTAATGTTTGATTATGAACTCATATTTGATAAGTTTAATCTGTAGAATTCTGAGGGCCTACCTAAGGGATGTTTTCCTTCAAAGGATTTGTATTTGCTTTTTCCTAAACCCAAGCTCTACTTTAGCCCCGTTTGGGAGTCTTGACTTAATATGGAAGTCTCTTAGGATCAGTTCCCCTGCCTGGGCTGGTTGTAAGTCTCTGGTTGTGAACCCTAATATGAACATTTGCTCTCAGGACAATCTCCACTTTTCCATTTGCTTGGTGTATATTGTTTGCATTTCAGCTGACAATTTCTTTATTTTTGTTTCATTTTTATGTTGAATTTTGGAGTTTCTTTTACTTTTGAGCCAACAGTACATATTCTTGTATGTTGGTTATATTGCTGATGGGCATTTAAATTAGAACAAGCCATAAGGGATAAAATTTCATAGTATTGGGGCGCCTGGGTGGCTCAGTGGGTTAAAGCCTCTGCCTTAGGCTCAGGTCCGGGTCCCGGGGTCCTGGGATCCAGCCCCACATCGGGCTCTCTGCTCCGCGGGGAATCTGCTTCCTCCTCTCTCTCTGCCTACTTCTGATCTCTGTCAACTAAATAAATAAAATCTTTTAAAAAAATTTCATAGTATCTATTCAGACTACAACTGTAGTCCATCAATAAGTTAAAAAAAAATGCAGACTAGTGTGTATGGTGTTTTAGTATTTGTGTGAAGAAGGAGTTTAAAAGAATATGTTTTAAGAGTTGCTTGCTTCTCCATTAAAAAAAGTCTTTGGGAGAACACAGAAGAAATGTAATAGTTGTTACTTATTGCATTTGGTGGGACTGGATGGATGGCAGTAGATTTGAGTGGGAGATTTGTCAGTATAACCTTTTTTTTACTTTAAAATATTTGAACCATCTGATTATTACTTATTTTAAAATTTCATAAATCTTTTTACTTCCTCATTAAAAAATATAAATTAGTTAAGCGTTGGGGGTATTGTGCTCAATGAGATGTTTATTACACTGTAAGATTTAATTACTTTGTCTTTGGGGGGCCCTTTAGAATATCTAGTTCCTGATACCTTGAACATGTTATTTGGTCTGGAAAACTTGAAAGCGTATATGGCTGCTTTACTTTATAGGTGAAGAAAACAAAGATAATACTGCTACCACTGGTCTGTTGTACAGTGAAGCTGACAGATGTCCGATATGTCTTAATTGCCTGTTAGAGAAAGAAGTTGGTTTTCCAGAAAGCTGCAATCATGTCTTCTGCATGACCTGTATTCTTAAATGGGCAGAGGTGAGTCTGAGAATAAACTAATATTATTGTATTTTAATTTCCTAGCATGGTATCATGCCACCTAAAGAGCTGATAATGCCTTTTATAAGTAACATGTTTTCCCCTTACTGTGGACAAATATCCCGGTATTACTCCAATTCTGTTAGTGTATTTTCTTCTAGTTTTTCTTACTCATCTTTTTTGTTACTAATTTTAAGTGCACATCTTTAAAAAAAGAACCTTATAGGAATAACAGATTTTTTTTTTTTTTTTTTGGGGGGCGAGGGTGTAGAAATGCAGTAATTCATCTTCAGTGTATTTAATCCTCTTGAGATAATATCTGCTTTCTACTAATAACATGTTCTGTCCATTTTGTGTTTTATAATTTTTCAGAGAATTTTTATGTAGATTATTTGATTTCTTGTATCAGCTTTGTGGAATAACAAGAGCAGATATACTAGTGTTCTTCAGTTTTATGATTTCAAAATAGCTTAGAGAGGCAGGAGTGAATTCAGAACTGCCATTCTCTAATTCCTGTCTTTAATGTAGTGTAAAATAATTTCAGAGTCCGAGTTAATGATATTACTGAGATTCTTCTTAGGTAGTAAGTGATTAAGAAAAGGATATTTTGGACTTTTAATGTACTGTGTTGACTTAGTTCAGGCCAAGTAGATCATGGTACTATTATATTGAATCACTGAATATGCATTATAAGTCCTATTGTTATGAATTGTGAAATAAAAATTCATTGTCATATGAGTCATGCTGTATTTTTCTGAGTTAGTAGTCTTTCAGGGTGTAAAAATGAGTAAAAAAGATAAATCACAAAAATATTTTTTCAACAGTAGCTGCATTCAAATTGATGTCCTTAAGCACATTGGAAAATTGCTTCTTACATAATTGGGGCTTTCAAAGTTCTGTGTTTCACTTATATTTTCATTAATAGTGTAGAAAGGAGAATATAACTATATACTGACGCTGTGGCTGAGTTCTGGAAGGAGGAAAAAAGATTTGTTATACCAATTGAATTCATAGCAGTATACCTGGAAATAGTTCTAATTAGATTAAAGCCTCAACTGTTCTTGGCAAGAAGGGACTAAGGAGAGGTAAAAATGTATTTTGGGAAAAAATATGTTGAGTTTAATCTTTTTTTTTTTTTTAAGATTTTTATTTATTTATTTGACAGAGTTCACAAGTAGGCAGAGAAGCAGGCAGAGAGAGAGGAGGAAGCAGGCTCCCCGCTGAGCAGAGAGCCCGATGCGGGGCTCGATCCCAGGACCCTGAGATCATGACCCGAGCCGAAGGCAGAGGCTCTAACCCACTGAGCCACCCAGGCGCCCCGAGTTTAATTTAATTTTAATATAATTATAAATCTCCATGTGTTTGCAGGAGCATTGACTAATGAATGCATATTTTTCTCTGCCACCCGATTAAAGATTTCATCTATGTTGAATTTAAATGATTATTATTTTTTTTAAAGATTTTATTTATTTATTTGACAGAGATCACAAGTAGGCAGAGAGGCAGAGAGAGAAGAGGAAGCAGGCTGTCCTCAGAGCAGAGAGCCCGATATGGGGCTCGATCCCACGACCCTGGGATCATGACCCGAGCCGAAGGCAGCGGCTTTAACCCACTGAGCCACCCAGGCGCCCCGAGTTTAATTTAATTTTAATATAATTATAAATCTCCATGTGTTTGCAGAAACATTGACTAATGAATGCATATTTTTCTCTGCCACCCGATTAAAGATTTCATCTGTGTTGAATTTAATGCACCTTGGTTTGCTTTGTGATTAAATATTTTAAAAATAGAGATTTTGCTTCCAGTAGAGAAGCAACATTATTAGATGGGTAGAAGGTTTCAATTCAGTGCTTTTATAAGATTTTATTTAGTGATCATATAATTTTAAGATACAGCAACATAGTCTGAGTATGTGCTTTTCTCTATGAAATCAGAATGTATAAAATAGACATGATTCTCCATCATTATGCTATACATGCATCTTCAACATAATCATACACCTTATCATGGTATACATGTTCCAGGTTTCTCTAGGGTATATATCTAGAAGTGGAACTACTAGTAGGTTTTGGACTATGCATATTTTCAACTCAGTTCTAAACTTATCTATGTTTTTAACTTTTGTTGATTTATTTTTTTAAGATTTTATTTATTTCAGAGAGAGAGCACGGGAGTGTGGGAGAAAGGGCAGAAGGAGAGAGAGAGAATCCCAAGACTCCCCACTGAGTACAGAACCTGACATGGGGCTTGATCTCAGGAGCCTGAGATCATGACCTGAGCCAAAATCAAGAATCAGACACTTTATTGATGGAGCCACCCAGGTGGCCCTGAAAAAAATTTTTTTTAAGTTGGAAATATTTGATAACATATATAGTGTTGCGGTCAACACCTTTCTTGAATGTAGTATTTTCTCTTTTGTGTTACTCCTTTGGATATAAACATTTATTTAAAGCCAAACGGCTTTTAAAAGAAAGTAGGGAGAGTTTAAATTGTGGTATGGTTTAAACAAAGTGATTAACCTTGAAAGCAGAGAATAACCAGAGAATATTCTGAATTATTTCATTGTCCCTAATCAAGATAATGTCCATCATTAAATTGACCAGTAACAAGAACACAATCCAATAAATTGTTCATTGTAAATAATAAATGAATATTTTGACTTGGGATATATATGTCTGTATTTAGACATGTCTGTATTTAGAGACTCCTAAGGAGCCAGGCCCTATACTAAGGCTTTTAAATATTCTTTCATTTAAGTCACTATGTCAGTGTTTATTTAATATTCAAGGCAAGGATTCTGAACTCGTTTGTTGCTAAATACTTCAAAGGATAGCCTGAAATTAAAATAATTTTAAAAAATTGATCCATAGTTTCAAATTTTACCAATGTTCATTTTTTTTAAATAGAAAGGTAGAAATCAAAGTGAAATTTATAGTTGTTAGAAGTCTAAATAATAAGAAAACAGTACAAAATGTGTTGAGAATCATCTTCCTAGCTTATGTGTCTTTCAGAAATCCAGCTGAGCTGTCTGAGATTTGTACTCCAGGTTCACTGAAATAGGATTCAGAATGGATATCAAGAACCAAAAAGAAGTACTTATTTACTTTTATCTTAATATTTTAGGCATTGAAGAAATTCTCCTCTGTAAGAAACAAGTAAACTTAAGATATATGGTAGTATAGCATATTTATTTCAGACACCCTCCTGAAATTTTTCATGGTTCTAAAGTATCTATATCCAAAGTCAAAGTTAGTTTTTAATCTTTTCAAGTTCTAAAATTTTGTTCTGTGGTTATTTAAAATAAAAGCCATGTAAGGCCTTTCAAGTGATCAAGTAACTAAGCTTTAGTCTGTAGATGTTTTATACAATGTGCCTTCCCCAGGGTGGAAGGATTCAGGGTAATAGAACCTATAGTGGCCTTCATGGCCCATAACCTAATTTCCTGTGTTTTGGGACACTAGAACAAATTAAGCATAACCACTTTGACTGTGTTTAATTTTAAGAAACTCTTGCCTGGTAGGCCTGTTGGTTTGTGAAATAATGGTGATGATAATGATGTAGAAATAGAATATTAAACAGTAATTAGCGCTTAAGGAAAGTCGAAATTTTTATTTAAAGCATTAATATTAGAGCTGAGAATCTAAAACTAACCAAAGAAGACCTTTGAACTGATGAATTACACACAGAGCAATACACTAAAGTTTACTAGCTACTCAAAAAGTTATTTTACCAAATTTACCTACCTATATTTTACCTATATTACCTATATATTTTACCTTATTATACCTATATGGTCTAAACATATTGACAGTTTTTAGTTTGTCTATAAGTTTAACCTTGATCCTCTTGAGTTTGCACATTTTATTTTATTTTATTCTATTCATTTTATTTATTTAAGACAGAGAGAGATCATGAGCAGGGAGGAGGGGCAGAGGGAGAGGGAGAAGCAGCCTCCCTACCAAGCAGGGAGTCTGACAACTTGGGGCCAGATCCCAGGACCCTGAGATCATGACCTGAGCTGAAGGTAGATGCTTAGCCAACTGAGCCACCCAGGCATGCCCTCAGTTTGTATATTTTGAAGTAGATAATTAGAAAGGCGAAGGCCAGAGAAGTCAGACACACAGGTGTAGTAGTGATAGCTGATCCATAATTGTGATTCCTATAGACAATAAGATATCACTTCCACACACACATACAAGTTGAGAAAATAGGATTTATGATTTGGCAGATTGCCAAGAAGTGGTTAAAATTTTGGCCCTAAAAAGGTTAAAGTTTAAAGCCTTGGAAGCATTTTGTGTTTGAAGTATTTAAGAGATTATTTGAAGGGACACACATATGCGATGAGGAGGCCCTGATATCCACTAGGGTTTTCTATGTTTAATATAAAATATTTCCCTTATCTTTTAAGTAACTTTTTAAGTGTGATTATCTTTCCTTCTGTAAGCAAATTATCCTCCAACTTATTTATCTCAGTCCTCCATTTCATACCAAATGCTGATAGCTTCAGTTTGAGAAAGTAAGGTTAAGGAAATCAGATTTAGACAGCTGGCAAAGGTATGTTTTTTCTTCTGAGACTAGAAATGAAGAGGGTCTTACTCTGATGAGTACAGTTCTTGAAGAAGTTAAACGACAGTGTTCAGTGCAGCCAGGTGAGGAATATATTTTTCAATTAATAATACATACCTAAAAATCAGAACCTGACTAGTTGACTTATATCTTGATTACTGATGTGTTTTATATATAGATATTTTTTATGCTGTGAGTAGAAATTTACACACTCTAGTGATTAGAATACTTTTCAAAGCTATATTGCCTGGATTTCCTCAAATTTTTCCTGGAATTTTAGCTTTTATTTATTCCTGAACGAAACTAAACCTCTCTGTTGTGTAGTTCTCTATGAACAAAAATGTAAACATCTGTGGAGCAATCCTGTTAGTCCTTATCTTTAAAACTTTGTAAAGCATTGTCAAATACATTATTTAATTTAATTATTACAACTTGTGTAGAGGTGATTCAGGACTGTCATCATCTTAAAAGTAAGAGAAGTTGCTCGTTCTGGGTCCTCCAGAACTTGAATTTGTGACAATTAGTCCAGATCCCCTGTTGTTTCACCTCATAGATTAATCCTTTGGTAAAGCAAATAATATTTTTACATTGTGACCACTCATTATCTAAAGTGAACACTTGTAATCTAAAGCATAAATGTAATAGATTTTTACTTAATACTGTTTTTACTAGTTAGGTAAATTAAGGCGTATTTCTATATAGTCTAGTTTTAAATGTCAGAATTTTAAAATGATTTGTGCAGGTAGTTTATGGAATTCAGTGTTTTTACTTTTCTGTGAAATAAAGTGTTAATTATTAAATGTAAAAAGAAATTAGAATTAAAAGTAATTCTTACTCAACTGTTGAGTTTTCAAGAATAAGAAGGGGTTCCCTTTGAGTAGTTAGATAAAATGCTTTCTTGGTGTTAATTTTGTCACTGACAGTCATTTTAGTCATTTTAGGAATACATTCCTGAAAGCTGTTACAAAGAACCACAGTTTCACTAATGTGGACTGACAAGGACTGTCTTGAAATAACTGGTTAAGTGTGATAGGGAACACATAGTCTGTCTGACTGCAGGTGAGCACTTTCTTTGGAGGTGTCCAGGCTAGGTATCTTAGAACCATTAACAAGAAAAATAGGTTCTTGTGAATAGGTTTTCAAAATAAGCCTCTAATGGTATGCATTCCTAAATCCTTTTTATTTGCTTTTGAACTGTAGTTTTCTGTACTGTGCTCTATTTGTTAGTTGGAAGAATAGATGTTCTAGAGATTCCCATGAACAGACAAACCTACTTATAAGCATAGGTACTGAGATTTAGTCTTAAGCGCTTACCTTTAACCCTTGCTTCTCTCTCTCTAGGAGGGGCTATCTGTAGGCAGCCTTTGTGATTGAGGATAGAGCAGCAACAGGAAGCAAGAAATAATAGGAATCAAGAATCCTGAATTCCAAATAAGGAAGGTTTCCTGTTCTTACATTTAAATATGGGTTTGTCTGAGCTGGGAATTTACAACGCTTCAGAATACTAGGGTATGTTTTACTAAAATCATTAGGAAGATTTTTTTTTTTCTATCAAAATTGCCTCCACTGATACAACCTTAGTACAGAGCTTCCACAATAAAGTTATGCTCTGTTTTTCAATACACATTACATTCTAAAGCAGTGAGCAGTTCTATTAATTTTGTAGCTTTATCAAGTTGAATGGTGATATTGAACTATGTTGATTATGAAACAAAGTAAGATACTTTACAAATTATTGAAAGGAAAGTCATATTGGCTTAAATAGGTGATTGAGTATTTTTGATGTATATAAGGAATCAAAATGGTGAATAATCAAGGGGTATTTATTTTGTTGTATATGAGGAAAACAAAATTTGGGATAATTTTCTTCAAAATTAAAGTCACATTTTTAAGCACAATAAGCATATTAGTTCAGAATTTTCTATATTAGTTTTAAATGTGCATATTTTAAAACCACACAACTAAAAAACTAAATCATCTATATTAGTAACAAACTATGAATACTAAGATTAAAATATCTGACATTTTCTGAATGGCTCTCTGTTGGATATAAGGGTGAAGTACCCTTGGGAATGCTTTAAAATTAGGCCAATGCAAACCATTTTTAAAACCCTATTTGCAAAACTTTCCTAGTAAAGGTATTTGATCATCATGTTATCTGTAATTTTATGCATTAGTACCTGCTAATTATGGTGTCTTTGAACTTGGCCATGAGTACTTTTCTTACAGTATACATTAACAAAAAATTAATGATCCACTTAATTTTTTAAAAATCTGTTTTGCTTTCTTTTTTTATTTTCTTTAGTCAACTCTTTTTTTTTTTTTTAAGATTTTATTTATTTTTATTTATTTGACAGAGATCACAAGTAGGCAGAGAGGCAGAGAGAGAGAGAGGAGGAAGCAGGCTTCCTGCTGAGCAGGGATCCTGATGCCAGGCTCTATCCCAAGACCCTAGGATCATGACCTGAGCTGAGGGCAGAGGCTTTAACCCACTGAGCCACTCAGGCACCCCTTCTTCAATCAATCCTAATTTATTGAAGTATGCTGTGATGACTTAGCTCAGGATAACCAAATTTCTTTTCTGTTTATCCCTTTGAAATGTTTGTTAAACTGTTCTAAGGTCAGAACTGGATATCATCATTTCTAAGAAGCCATGGCAAAGATATTATAGGTAGCTTGTTTTCTGACCTTTGCTTCCTTAACTGGGGTGGATAACTTGGTTTTCAGCATTTTTTCTGATGGCTGAGCCTGAGCTAAAGAAAACCTATTAACTTATTTTCTAGTACTAACTAGATTTAGAAGATGTAAGCATACACAAATTATCGATAATATATAACAGTGGTTTTCTGACTATTTTTTTGCTGTTTTCTTTTTGTTTTTATAATAGCAGTGAAATCTTTTCTTCAAATGAAACCTTAAACAAATCTGTGGCAGTTAAGCTTAAGGAGAACAGAACAAAACCAAAATCTTACTCAGAACCCTGTTATTTGAAACATCAAAATGGAATGTCTCAGTTAAAACTGTCAGTTTTAAAGGCAGGAGTGCCATTTAGCTGGTGTCAAATGAGGAAATTTGATAAGGAAGAAAATGCAGTTATGTAATTTCATAGTTTTTGAAAGATTCGATGCACCTAATTTAGAGTAAATTTCTTGAACACAGTGGCTTTCCTTGTTAGATCATAGTGTTTTGAAATAGTTATAATAAAATGAAATATTTTAATTTCCATAAAAATCATTGAGAATGGTTTCTCACATGCATGTATAAATCACATTGTGGGTTGTCTTTTTGTTAATGAACTAAGCTTTTTTTGTATTTGTTTGTGCAGTGAAGTTAGTTGATATTTAGACTTTACATAATGCTTAGTGTATGCCGTACGCTCTTCTAAGATTAATTCCATTAATTCCCGTTAAGAACCTTAGAAGTTCTTTTTTTTTTTTTAAGATTTTATTTATTTATTTGACACAGAAAGATCACACGTAGGCAGGGAGGCAGGCAGAGAGAGGGGGTGGGGAAGCAGGCTCCTTGCCGAGCAGAGAACCGGAAGCGGGACTCGATCCCAGGACCCTGAGATCATGACCTGAGCCACCCAGGCGTCCCAAGAACCTTAGAAGTTCTATTATCTGCATATTCACAAATGAGGTAACCGAGACACACAAAGTCTGTAACTTGCTCAAGGTTACTTATCAGGGCAAGATATGAAAGTAGATAGTAAATTCACAGCTTCCATACATTTTTGTTAATGGTTTTTTAAAAAACATGGATGGAAACAGAGTTTTCATCTATCATTGATATTTTTTAAAAATGTTTATCTGAATTTACCTTTAAAATAGAAGTAAGAATATTCTGAAACTTTATTTATAAGAACTTGAAAGTTTTTATTATTAATCATTTTTTTTTTTTTAAACCAGAAAGAGCGAGAGAGGGAGGGGCAGAAGAGGGAGAGAGAAAATCTTAAGTAGGCTCTACACCCAGTGTGGAGCCTGACACAGGGCTTGACACTACAACCCTGAGATCATGACCTGATTTGGGCGCTTAACTGACTGAGCCATCCAGGCACCTTGAAAATTTTTACTTTTAAATATTATTTTGAGTTATAAATATATTAGTACAACTTTAGTTGTATTAAATTGTTTTAAATTTAGTTGTATTAAATTAATCTCCTTAAATTCTAGTTTAAGAAATTTCATATAGTAAATGCTAATGTGGTAAGCAATAATCACATAGTTGAGTTCCTTGAACTAGAATTGATATTTGCTCTGCATTATTAAAAAGATATGGACAGCTTTGTCACTACTTGTTGCAAAGCTTCTTAAGGGGTCAAGTTTTCTGTAAGGAAAGTAATAGCATCCTAAATCCGTACTACTTGGAAGTAAGCTGAGCGGCTTCTACCAGTCTGAACTGATTTAATGCAGTAAGGTCACATTTCCTAATTCAGATGTGGTAAAGCATATCAAGGCCTACTTAAGAGGAAGAGAAAAACTACTTTTTAGAGTAAGTAGAAAGTAACTCAGTTACTTATATTACTTATATTGAAAGTAACTCAATCAACTTATATTTTGGCTGCTCTCAAAGTGATTCACAGGCTTTGTGAAAATGTATTCTGTGATCAAAGGCTACACATAGTCTATTGACCTGTGCTTGTATAAGTGTATCTTGGTATGTTCCATAGTCTAGAAAGGCAAAAATGACAACATTTTTTTAAAGATTTTATTTATTACTTATTTGACAGACAGAGATCACAAGTAGGCAGAGAGGCAGCAGAGAGAGAGGAAGGGAAGCAGGCTCGCTGCCGAGCAGAGAGCCCAATGTGGGGCTCAATCCCAGGACTACCTGAGCCGAAGGCGGAGGCTTTAACCCACTGAGCCACCCAGGTGCCCCAACAACATTTTTCACTAGAGAATATAAGATAATTTATCAAAATTCCATTACTATCTTGTGGTCTTTTAGGCTGTTGCTATTACATTTTTAAAATCCTGTTTTACTTTTATAACCATGAGCGCTAATAATATCACCTTTTGGTATTTTTATATGGTATAGAATCTTCTCTCCATCATACTACCGATGGGCAACATACTGTATCTTTAATTATTTAAATAAAACCTATTTCTGTGCAAATATTTAAATACTGTAATCACAGAAACTCCTATAGTTGATGCACATTTATTTTGAAAGTATAGGAAACAATTTTATCGAAGTAAAGTTCATTTAGAATCACAGTGATCAAAGGACAGTTTTCCTTAATCTATAAGGAGTGCCTTATACAATTCAATTTTAAAAAGACTAGAAACTTAATAAAAAAGTTAGGCAAAGGGCAATGAATAAACAATTTAAAGAAAAGTTAGGCAAAGGGCAGTGAATAAATAATTTAAAGAAAAGGAACTTTGTAAAGCACTTAAAAATATGAAAATATGCCCAACCTTACTATAAAAGGAAATGTAATTTAAAACTTACCATGTTATTAATAGAGAATGGGACCACTCAGAAATAGTAATATAAACCAGTTTAAGATACATAATTAGGAGAAAAACAAAATTTAGTTCAGCATATGTTTAATTATACTATATATTCAAAAGATATACTATATATACATATATGTGTGGGATATCCCCTAAAGTATTTATAGGAAACTACTTCTGGAGACATTATTGCTGGTGTAACTGTTCATTCAAAACAGTCGATTTGGAGAGAAATATTAAGTCATAGAATATTAAAATCTCTACAGGACCTGTCCAAGTCATTCCTTTCTACAGCTGATCTAGAGTTGCCCAAGTGCTTTAGGTCACAGAGCTATTGATTTCCATGTAGTCCTCCTTTCAGTATACCAGTAATTCTCAGCTGGGTAAGCAGGTCTTAATGGAATTATCTTGATATCTTGATAATAGAGATTTTATCTCTTGTGGATTGGTATAGTACACTTTTCTAGCTAGCATGTAGTAGTTGCTCAGTAAATGTTTGAATGAATTGAACAAATTTAGGATATTTATTACTCTTTACATGGTACAGGTGGAAAGTATTTTATCTTTATCTTTGAAATAAGAGGAATTATTTTTCTGTTTCCTTTTCTAGTGGAAAACTTATTATAAATGCATTTGTTATGGTTTAATTTTGATCTGTTCTAAAGAAACATTTGTAAAGTTACAATTTGCTAATCATTTTTCAGATACTGGCTTCATGTCCTGTAGACCGAAAACCATTTCAGGCAGTGTTTAAATTGAGTGCATTGGAAGGTTGTGTTAAGGTAAGGCTTATGTTTTACTTTGCAGTATGAAATGTATAAACTTAGTTGAGATGATTTTCCCTTAATAGATTTACAGTTTGAGTATATTTATGAATTGTTCAACTTTAGGTTTAATATGTGATTATTATTTCTATTCAGCATGGCAAGCCTAGACTTTTCTACAAGGCTACAAAAATTATGAACCTTTTTTATTCTTTGCCCTATTAAAGAAGACATATCCATGGTAGTCACCTTATGATTTTCCACAAAATATGACTTCTGCTGCTCTAAAGGAAGTTTCACATTTAGTCTTAAATTGTAGAAGGTTTAAATTTTTAGAATGTTTTTAGTGTGAGGATGTTTATATATCAGAAACATTTACTAATTAATTGGATAGTGCTTTGAATATATTTTTCCATTGAAAAGGGGTTTGAGGGACGCCTGGGTGGCTCAGTGGGTTAAGCCGCTGCCTTCGGCTCGGGTCATGATCCCAGGGTCCTGGGATGGAGTCCCACATCGGGCTCTTTGCTCGGCAGGGAGCCTGCTTCTCCCCTCCCCATTCTGTCTGCCTCTCTGCCTCTTTGTGTGATCTCTCTCTGTCAAATAAATAAATAAAACCTTTAAAAAAGAAAAGAAAAGAAAAGAAAAGGGGTTTGAAATGGAATATGAGATTCAAAGACCAACCCCACAAAAACTTTAAGTTTGAAAGACCTGAAAATTGTTTTTCATGAAAAGCATTATTATGTTCGGAAGATTAAGCCAATAAAACTAAATATAAAATGGTATCTTTGTTTTTAAATGCTGGTGCTTAAAGGGAAGTGAGCAATTGGAGAAGAATATGGCGTTTTGTAGAGATCTTGAGAGAGACTGCTCATAGTTTCAGGGTTCCCATGGGCAGATGACTTTTATTCTTTAAGTACAATTTCATTGTAATACTTAATCCTAATCACTTTCATGAGATGCACATTTAAATACATACCTCATTGATGTTATTTGTGGTTATGATTATGGTTTGTATTTAGATTGGTTTTTGGCTTACAAATAAAAGAAGAAAAAAGAGGGTGCCTGGGTGGCTCAGTTGGTTAAGCGACTGCCTTCAGGTCAGGTCATGATCCTGGAGTCCCAGGATCGAGTCCCCCATTGGTCTCCCAGCTCCACGGGGAGTCTGCTTTTCTCTCTGACCTTCTCCTCGCTCATACTCTTTCTCACTGTCTCTCTCTCTCAAATAAATAAATAAAATATTTTTAAAAAAAGAAATAGGAACATATTCCTGAGTTAATGAATAAAAGGTGAAATGATGAAAGGAGAGTAAGTAGTTATGTGAGATATATGAGAAGATTTCGTGAGATACCATTTGCAAGTCATGAATGATATATCGTGGTACTTGGCTGGCTCAGCTGGTAGAACATGCAGCTCCTGATCTCAGGATAATGAGTTCAAGCCCCTGTTTGCAGGTAGAGTTTACAAAAAGGGGGGGGGGGATTCTTATTATATTCATACCTGATGCCACTGATGAGGGGCAGAGAGGAGGACTGTTCCTAAGTAGCATGATAAGCCCATAACAACTCGGTTGCTGTCTTTATGAGTAGAAAGGGGTATGGAAGTGACATTTAACTATTTAAGCATAAGGTGTTCTCAATGTAGGTATTTATAATTTGTTTTGATATATTTTTACCAGAGAGTCTCAGTGACATAAGGAACAAATGAGACTACAATTCAAATAACATGACAGAAGTAAAAAATGATTTTGCTTGTTATAATTGTGTTAATTGTGCATCTGTATAAATTAGTATATCTTGGAGAAAGATACTATATAAATGTTATGATGAAAATTAAAGCATAGCTTCTCTGAAAGATAGATTTTCTATTTTTCAGACTATATATATAATGTTGCTGAAGATGTATTGGCATGAACTAGCTTCCAAAGATATTTAATCCCTCTAAAACTGTGTTTTGTTGCTTTATGTGAAATACTGTTTTTGTTGCTTAGATGAACAATTTTTATGCTTTCTTTAATATGGTTTGTATTTTACTTAAAAGTCTGCAGGGGCGCTTGGGTGGTGCAGTTGGTTGAGTGTCCCACTGGGTTTCCGCTTGGGTTGTGATCTCAGGGTTGTGAGATTGGGCCCCAGGTCAGTTACCACACTGAGTGCAATCTGTTTGGGACTTTCTTTCTCTCTCCCTCTGCCCCTTCCTCCCTCACATAAATTTTTTAAAAAAAGTTTGGAGGAGTGTTAACCTAATTTAGTCAGACTTAACAAGTATTTCTTATTATGTGATATTAACTAAATGCTGTCAATATTTTCCTTTGACCTTTACTTCTGAATCTTCACTTTATTTATCCCTTTCCAGTTAAACAAATGAGACATCTGTACTTGCTTACTCACTTTTTATACTTGATTTTCAATGCATATTGAACATTTATCTCTGTAAAAGTGTCCTCACTAAGGTTTGGGATAATTTTTTGTTTTCTGCATGTTGTACTTTTGACTGCCCTTTATTTTCTTTAGCTTATAGGGTATCTTTTTATGAATTTTGTATATCTGTTCGTTTTACTTTTCTGATCTCTCACAATTTTTTCCATCTCTCTGCTTTCCTTACCTTTTTAAAAATCGTTTCTTAAATTTTAAATTCCTTTCAATATCCTGGGGATACTTTCTCTCTAAATCTTCTCAAGTACTCCAGTAGTTACAAGCTCTTACATGTATTTGTATGGCTTCTAAAACTATCACTAGCCCAGATCTCTTTCCTCAGAACTAGATTTATGTTTTCATCTGCTTGTTGGATCTCTATGTAGAATACTGAGGAATGTAAACCTTAACAGATCTAGAACTCATATGGGAGTTTTCCATTTTTTCTTTCTCCCTCATCTTTGCCTAGTCCTTCTGAGCGATGTCTTAAATTTGTTTTCTCTTCATTCCTTTTTTGTCACCTCTTTGTAGACCTTCATGCTGTCATTTAGACTGGTTCTGCCAATAGAAATATAATTTAAAATTTTTACTTTCAGTAGTCACATTGAAAGAGTAAAAAGAAACCGTTAAAATAAATTTTTATAGTATATTTAATCCAACATAATTAGCATATTATGTCAACATACAGTATTTTTAAAGAATTATTGAGAGGTTTTACCTTGCTGTTGTTGTTCTATATCTTTGAAATACAGTGTATATTTTACACTTCGAGTACATCTCAATTCAGACAAGCCACATTTCTGTGCTCAATAACCACATATGGCTAGTGTCTTATCACAGTGTGTAGATCTACTACACAACTGTAAGAGCTTTCTTCTGGTTTCCCAGCCTTTATAGTCTCTCCTTAACTGGTTTGTTCTCTACATTGCTTTAATATCTCCATTTATTCACTGTTTCCCCTGGAATTATTTTCTTATTTGAACCCCTTTACAATCTGTTCCTAATATGTTACGTCAGCTTCATATCCTGCTAATATTTTCTTCCCGATATGCATTGGCTTCTCATTGTTCCCTTGTAACTATGTTCTTTCTTCTATTCAGAATACTTTTTTCTTAGACAAATTCCTACTCTTTAAGACCAACTCATTAAAGTCTTCTTTGTTATCCTTGAATAGTAAATTTCTCAGTCCTACATATATACAGAGATCTGTGCTCAAGAGCACTTTCTGTTTACATGCCTCTCACTATTTTGTTTCCCTGGAGCTTAGCACACTTAATCAGTCTTATAGCTTAGCATACTTGAATGAATAAGCATATGTGTTTGGGCTACCCTTTCATTCAGAAAATTTTACATCTTTAATTTTTTTATCCTTTCAGAGGAGAATTGATAGGCTATCATTTGTGATGCTGGATTATCACTCAAAGGATTTTGCTTTTCTTCTAGGTTCAAGTAAAAAGACAGTTGAGAGAAACAAAAGACAAGAAAACTGAAAGCTCTTTTAAGAAGCAGCTCTCCTGTTGTGAAAATTCTAAAAGCTGTATGAGGTTAGTGATGAACTTCACAAGTGGAGTCCAAACGTTTAAAACCAGAAGGTAGCTGATAATAAAAAATAGAGTTGTCTTTTTTTTTTTTTTAACAATGTGGGGTTTAAATGTATTTAATTATTTCTTTTAAAGCCCACACTTAATATTAAGAAATGGCCAGCTGAAATCTGAGAATTGAATTTGAACTCTTTTTGATGAATTTGTTTTGTTTTGTTTTTTCTGTAATCTGTTTAGATGAATATTTTTATGAAATAAAAATGTTACAGCAGTGTAAATTAAAGCTTATTCATTTCTGTTTATGACAAACCAGTAATAAGTAAGTACTGGTATACTGACCACATTTTGAGTAGCACCACTCTAGTATTTATGGACAGAAAGCAGAAAATAACTAATGATGTAGCACAACATTCTTTATGAGACAGTTATAATTGAAACTGCTTATTATTATCTTTATAGTTTTCTTTTTTTTGTATTGTAGCAGGCACTTTGTACTTACCATACCAGCCATTTATGTTTTAACATGTTTGGATTTCTTTCTTTAATTACTGTTGTTAAAATATAATTGCCTAGAAATATAGTGCTTAGTACTTTAGTTTATTAGGTATTTAACATATTTTTTGAACTAAATTGAGTAGATAGAGTACTGGAAATTAATTCATTACTAATACTTAAATTGTTCCAATACATTTAGAAGGTAAGCGCATTTTGATCTGACATATATTCAGAGCTTTCCAAAAATTGTATTCTTAAGACAATATATATTGTCAAATTCATAATTAAACCTATGATTCATTAGTATATTTAATCAGAATACTAATTTCTCTCTTTTTTTTTCTTTCAAAGATTCATTCACTTATTTTATTTATTTATTTTTTTTTAAAAGATTTTATTTATTTGTCAGAGAGAGAGAGAGCATATGAGCACAGGCAGACAGAGTGGCAGGCAGAGGCAGAGGGAGAAGCAGGCTCCCTGGCGAGCAAGGAGCCCGATGCGGGACTCGATCCCAGGACGCTGGGATCATGACCTGAGCCGAAGGCAGCTGCTTAACCAACTGAGCCACCCAGGCGTCCCTCATTCACTTATTTTAATAGGGGGTGTGTAGTAGAGGGAGAGAGTCTAAGCAGACTCCGTGCTAAGCATGCAGCCTCACTTATCTCGATCTCCCAACTGAGATCATGACCCAAGCTGAAACCAAGAGTTGGACACTTAACAGACCATACCACCCAGGCACCCCCAGAATACTGATTTCTTAACAGAGTAGTTTATTTAGTTACTAAAACAGTTGACAATAGTTCTTAAGGGTTCTGCAATCATACCACAGTTTATAACACTGTGGCTCTTTAAATCTTTTTGGAAGTTATGGACTTCTTTGAGAATCTGAAGAAGACTATAGACAGCTTCTACCAGAAAAACAGGTCATAAAACATACTTACACACAAAACTTTGTATGTGATTTTAAGGGATTCATGGAACAGCCGTAAACCCAAGTTAGTAACTGCATTAGAGCAAATTTTATTAACATTTTCTTGTAACTCTTAGTCAGTTTTGATTCTTGAATTTATGTTTACATAGAAGATGGTAGCACACTTCTCCCAGGACACTGAGGAACTTCTGCTAGCTTCATTCTGGATACATCTCCTGTTACTAGCTATGACTGTGTCATGGACATACATTTTTTAAAAGATTTTATTTATTTATTTGACAGACAGAGATTACAAGTAGGCAGAGAGAAAGGCAGAGAGAGAGGGGGATGCAGGCTCCCCACTGAGCAGAGAGCCCAATGTGGGACTCCATCCCAGGACCCTGGGATCATGACCTGAGACGAAGGCAGAGGCTTTAACCCACTCAGCCACCCATGTGCCCCATGGATATACATTTTTATGATTCCTCTGAATTACCACAGTTCATTGGCCCTTACTGAGAGTGCAGTGGTCATCACTGTATGTCCTGTATAACAGGGTCATACAGTGAGTCTAACACAGCTGAGGTAGTCCATATGCTTAACTGCTTTTTCTCAGGGATTTGTGGTAGCAGGATGGTATAGAGAAATAAATGCAAAATAATAATTTGCTTTTGCCTACCATGTCAGCCCCTCCACAATTTCTCCCAAGGCAGAAAACCTGTCAGTTATTGAATATTTATAATATATTCCTTTTTGGAGTCTTTGGATGTTTTAGCATTCCTTTCATTCACTCTTAATATTCTCTGTAGTCGGGGCGCCTGGGTGGCTCAGTGGGTTAAAGCCTCTGCCTTCAGCTCAGGTCATGAACCCGGGATCCTGGGATCGAGCCCCGCATCGGGCTCTCTGCTCGGCGGGGAGCCTGCTTCCCTCTCTCTCTCTCTCTCTCTGCCTGCCTCTCTGCCTGCTTGTGATCTCTGTCTGTCAAATAAATGGATAAAATCTTTAAAAAATATATATATATATATTCTCTGTAGTCCCTGCAGCACTTCAATATCCATTCAGTGCTGCCTCTCCCTTCTAAAGCACTACAAAACCCCTGATACCCTTCCTTTCTGATACTTTCTACCAGTTCCAGGGAAGGGGATTGTGTTTTTTTTGTTTGTTTTCTTGATAGTGAACCTCCCTTGTAAGTCATTGGAGTGGAGAGTGGCATCTGAATGGGGAGTGGCAACTGGTCATTCTTTCTTTGCTAGAATTTAAAACTTAGTGCATAATCCATTTCATTTTGCTTGGCAGTGAACTGAAAAATAAATGAGAAGAACAACAATGTTCTCTTAGTTATTTCACCTCTCTATTAATGTTTACAGAAAAAAAGTCATAAAAGAAGATCTTTTAAATGCAAAACTTAATGACTTGAAGATGACACATAGTAAGTAACTTTTTTAACTTGTGTTTTCTACCTTTTTTTGTTTCTTCAGTGCTTGTGTTAAAGTTCTTATTAGATACATTTTGGTTCAGAAAAGAGTCATACAGAGAACTCTACTGAGCTCTGTACATTGCGTTCAGTCCTGTATAAACTGTTGCCATGTAATCATTTATGCTTTCCCTTCCCCCCTTTTATGCTCAGCTTGGAAGGAGGGAAGAGACTGAGTGCGAGTGCATGTGCGTGCACACGTGTGTGTGTGTTAGAAAAGGAAAAGGAGAAAGGAGTATTTTCTAATTACTTGGTGGTTAGCAGCCTGCGTGTACTCCATTCATTAGTGCGGAAGACCTTAGGGGAGATAAGTAAAATACCTTGTGGGCCAGAAACTGTAAGTAGTAGCCTTATAGTTACTGAGAGAGGTCTGTGGCAGTAGGAAGTTAATTTACAGTTTCCAGAAGAAGTTGTGGTTTGGCCTCTAATCACACTTCTAACTTGAAACTGTTTGGAAATGGAGTACCTCTTACTTACTTAACTGATGAGCAATTAAATATTCCTGTCTTTTGTTCTTTTCCAGTGCATGGTTCTCCAAGTTAGGAAAGCTTTGCAGCAGGGTGTGAGAAAAATGGCACCACAGTTCCTTGTGACTCCTCCTCAGGGCTCAGTCTATTGATTCTGTTCCAAAGAACAACTTACTGTAGGTTGTTTGTAAGCAAGGGGGTGAACATTTATTTTCCAGATTAGGTTCCAATGAAGTTCTGTTTATAGATACAAAGAATTAATGAATTCATTGTTCTTAAAAGTAAATGATAATCAGCTTCATTTTTTTGTAGATTATGAGGTTTGGATGTTGTTACTTTTGCTGATTAGAATTAACATGATCTCTCAGGTTCATAGATCCCCAGATTTACTGCCTTTGAATTCACTATTTACATGAAACTGCAGTATAAGGACTTCTGTGGTTATATAGCATTTTTCTTTTGTAAAAACTTTAGATATCAATACTTTTTCTGTCATTACTATAGATTAGCATTGTTTTTTGCTAATGGATAGCAAAGGCTATCCATAGCCTTTGCTCAGTATAATTCTAGGATCTGATACAAAATTTACGGCTGAGAAAGATTAAATGATGTTTTAGATTTTCTTTAAATAATTTGGCATGCTTTTAATATATTAATCTTAATTTTAAGACTACTATAATTTCCTTTAGTATATATCTTCTGCGTGGCCTTATTTTTAGAGAGAGAAAACTATTCCTGTCAGAAGGTTAACACTGTCCAAGCTCTGTTAACATAGTGCTATGTCTACTTAAGTTAAAGTACCTGAATTATTTGTTTGGTTTAGGATAGTCAGTAATACTCATTATGCTTTATGAGTGGATACTACAGAAGTACTAACTAATACCTAGGTAATTATGAGCAAATGTGTTTACAAGTCTGGATTCATTTGAGGGTACTTGGTGAATTTCCTTTTAGTTTTTTCCTGTGATGTTGCTTTTTACTTGGGGAATTTAATATATCCAACATGGCCAGTTTTACTTCCTGCATTGAAATAGATTATGTATAGTTAGTTTGTATTTAAGTATTGTGTTTAATGAAAATTACTCAGGTTTAAGTTCTAAATCCATACACACTATGTACTCAGTGTGAGATGTTCGTACTAGTAGAGCCAGATAATTGAGATCAGCTCACCCCATTCAACAAACCATGCTAAGCACAGTTCTAGACTCTTAGGAGTATAGCAGTATATGAAAGAGACAAAGTGCTTGCTCACAGAATATCTTCTGTGGATAATGATAAGATAAATATGTAGTATGACAGATAGTGATAAATGCTTTAAAGAAGAATAGAACAGGGTAAAGTGATGAAGGATGATGACATTGTGGAGGTGATATCTCAGGTAAGGGATCAGGGAAAGCCTCTTGGTGAGCTTATATTTGAATAGCAATCTAAAAGAATTAAGGGATGAAGTCATAAAGAATATCTCAGGGAAGAGTGTTCTAAGTGAGATAACAGCAAGTGCAAAAGCCCTGAGACAAGAGCAACCTTGATACGTTCAAGGAACAGTACAGAGGTCAATATGACTAGAATCATCATTGAGTTAGATAGGTAGAGGAGGAAGAATAAGACATTGGTGGGTAGGGCCTTTGGGGCCTGTGTGAGATGGGAAGCACTTTCTGGGGTAACATCTGACATATTATTAAAGGCCAACTCTACCTATTAAGGGGGAACAGATCGTAGGAGGACTGAGAGATTAGTAAGGTGGTCATTTTCTAGGCCAAAGATCATAGTAGATTGGGCGGAGAAGGTATTAGTGGAAGTAGTGAGAAGTGGTTCAATTCTGAATATATTGTATTTCAAAGGGGAAATTAACAGGATTTGCTGATGGTTTGGATGTTGGGTATAAGGTTGATTTTAAGGTCTTGGCCTGATTGTTAAAATGGAGTTGCTGATTACTAAAATGGTGAAGGCTAGTACAACGTTTAGGAGGGTATAATCAAGAATTCTCTGTTGAACATGTAAGATGCCTACTCTACAACCAAGTAGAGGTTCTCTGAAGAAATACAGATGCTTGCATGTCATATGCAAATAAACTATTTATCTTCGGGCCATCTTACTGATGGTCCCCAATTTATGATGGTTAGACTTATGATTTCTGACTTTAAGTGGTGTGAAAGTGACACACATTCAGTAGAAAGTATACTTTGAATTTTGATCTCTTCCAAGTCTAGCGATATATAGCACAGTACTCTCTTGTGATATTAGGTAGCTCCTGGTCAACCATGCAATCACAAGGGTGAAAAAACTAATATACTTAAAACCACTCTGTGCCCATACAACCATTCTGTTTTTCACTTTCAGTACAGTATTCAGTAAATTACATGAGATATCCAACACTTTATTATAAAATAGGCTTGGTGTTAGATGATTTTACCCAATTAGAGGCTAAGGGAAATGTTCTGAGTGTGTTAAAGGTAGGCCTAGGCTAAGCTGTAAGGTTCAGTAGGTTAAGTGTATTAAATGCGTTTTAAGGTATTTTCAAATTACAGTGTGTTTATTGGGATATAAGACCATTGTAAGTTAAGGAAGGTTGTAATTAGAAAAAGTTTGATTCTTCATGTAAGGAGATTTTACAAATAGCTATTTATTATACCTGTATATTTTTTATGATTTTATTTAAAAACAAAAAACCCAATGCCTAGATCTATATTCATTTCTTAGGGCTGCTATAACAAACTAACCACAAACTTGGTGGTTTAAACCAACAGTAATTTGTTTTCTCACCATTCTGGTGGTTAGAATTCTAAAGTCAAAGTATTGGCAGACCCATACTCCTTCTCAAGGTTCTAAGGAAGAATCCTTCTTTGTCTCTTCCTAACTTCTGGTGGCTCCTGGCAGTCCTTGGCATTCTTGGGCTTGTAGCTGCATCACTGGAATCTCTGTTTCTGTCTTCACATGTCCTTCCTCTTTGTCTCCCTGTATATCATTTTGTGTCTCTGATAAGGAACTGTCATTGAATTTAGTTAATGTCCACCCTAATCCAATATGGTCTCATATGAATCTTACCTGAATTGTATCTGCCAAGATCCTCTTTCTTTTCTTTCCTTTCCTTTTCTTTTCTTTTTTCTTTTCTTTCCTTTTCTTTTCTTTCTTCCTTCCTTCCTTCCTTCCTTTCTTAAGATTTTATTTATTTCTCTGAGAGTGAGAGAGAGTGCAACTATGGAGGAAGATCAGAGGGAGAGGGAGAAGCAGACTTCCTGCTGAGCAGGGAGTCTGCTATGCCATTGAGCTGGGCTCGAACCCAGGATCCCGAGACCATGACCTAAGCCGTAGGCAGAGGCTTAACTGATCTACCCAGGTGCCCCAAGATCATATTTCTGAATGTCATAATATTCTGAGGTTCCAGGTAGACATGAATTTTGGGGGAATTCTTTACAAGGTCACTGAAGTGTAAAACATTGAAGAGTTGTTATAGTATTTATAAAATAAAATTTCTAAGTGATAGAAAAACAGTGTACCCCAACTCTGCTGCCTAGGTTGTGTTCTCCTAATATCATTTCCCAACGAAAGTACCAGGGCACCTTGAAATAAATGACTGACTAATTCCAGGTTTGAGATAGTAAATAAGATGTGTCTTAAAAAAAAAAATGTGTCTAGAACATTTTTCTAAAAGTAAGAAGTTTTTAAACACTACTTGCATCATAACAAAAAGTCTTTAGGAATCAATTTGCTTGGGCTCCCTCTTGCCAAAAATGGGACAATTTGAGCATCAAGAAGAGTAATAAAACTACAGTTATTGAGACCTGTCAGATAAGTTGAAATCTAAGAGTTCATCATGCTACCTTATAAGTAAACACACTAATTGATCTGTTTAGGAGGTTAACTTATTTTGAAAACCAGTACATGATGAAAAATATCAAAGCATCTCTCATGCCTTTCCTCGATCAGGATAATTGGACAGTAATAAAGGAAAGTTAATTTTTTTAAGTAATATTTCATTAACTAATTTTAGATGGAATTACAGATTGTTAATATCAGCATTTTGTAAACTGTAATGAATTAATGGCTCCTAGGCAGTGATCAGCAGTGGTTGTTAGCATCACAAAAGGAGGGAGCAGCAAACATTAAACACCTCTTTATAGAAGTAAATAACAAATATACAGTAGTAAAAACAAAACAAAAAACCCTGCTTCTGATTAAAAATCTGACTACTTCTGATTAAAAATCTATTAAAAATGCAACTACAAGGGGATGCAATCAGCAAAATATAGACACAGATGAATGACTTGGATTTCTTCAGTCCAAAAATTCCAAGGTGTTTAAGAGGGATGGAGGGGAACCTATGGTTTAAAAGACAAACATTAAAGCAACCACAATTTATAGACCTTATTTGGATCCTTATTCTAACATGTCATAAAAAGAAAGTAAGCAAATACAACTTGGGATGCCAGGGTGGTGCAGTCAGTTAAGTGTCCACCTTCAGCTCAGGTCATGGGATGGAGCCCCACAATGGGCTCTCTCTGCTCAGCGTGGAGCCTGTTTCTCCATCTCCCTCTGCCTGCTGTCCTGCCTGCTTATATGTGCATTCAATCTCTCTGTCAAATAAATAAAATCTTAAAAAAAAAAATACAACTGTGGACAGTTGGGGAAAATTGAATATTGCGTATTTGATATTAAGGAATTACTGGGTTTTTGTTTGTTTGTTCGTTTGTGAGAATGGTATTAAGGATTTTTTTCCCCTTGTCTTTTTGGAGTTACATACTGAGATATTTATGTATTAAATGATACAATGTCCAGAATTATTTCTAAATGATCCTGAGAAGGTTGTAGATAAATTAACACTGGGCATGAATTAATAATTTTGGAGACTGAGATTTGGGTATATGGGGATTTCATTATGTCTACTTTTCTACTGTTTGAAATTTTCTGTAATTAAAAAAAAAAGTACTGTGAGAATTTAATTGGCCGTTTCCCTCCTTCCCCCATAGTGGTACATAAAGGGCTTATAGTTCAAGGCCTTATAGTTAACTTCATCAAAAATACAGTATATTGTCTTGGGTATATGGTTTTTTTTCTATACAATTCTAAATTTCTTGTGGTTATTTTCTAAATAGCATTTTCCAGGGTATCATGCAAAGCGGTAGTGACTATTAAGTACTTAACAGTTTGATTGTCCTTAGCTGCAACTACCTGAAAACAGGAGATAATTGATCTATAGATGTAACAAATAGAAAACTGAAATTCAGGAAGCTTAACTAATAAAAACATGCATGAGAACATTACCTCCAATTTCAGGGACGTAGTTTCCTTTAATAAAAGAAGGAGACAGATTAATTTTAAATAAAAATGGCTGAATGTTAACAGTCAAGTCTGCTCTGTAGGTGTCATTTTTTGTACCTTATGGAATGTTCAAAATCATTCATAATTGTAAACTTTAAGACAGTTTTAAAAGGCTCGGTATCTTGGCCAGGATCACATAGCTAACAGTTGGAGCAGCCAGAATTTGATCAGTCTTCTGATTGCATATCTGGTGTTTCTTCCCACCACACAGAAATATTAAAGCATGATATTAGTAATGTTACCCATCTTAGCCTTTCACTTTATAGTTGCCTGCAGCCTTTATAACTCAGATTATTATCTTATTTTGATGGGTCTTACTTGGATGTACTTTTGAGCTAAAAAACAATATAAATTTAACTATCATTTTGATAGCATCGTGTCTGTTTCCTACTTAATAGATCAGTTAACCTTGATTATTTTATCTTACCTTTCAAAAACGTGTTATCATCCTTTTTTTTTTTTTTCAGACTAAAGTTTATAAACCACAGCTATAGGACATTAAAGAGTTTTTAACCTTTAATTTTCACGTTCCTCCCTCTTACACTGCTCGTGGGAATGTAAGCTGGTTCAGCCACTCTGGAAAACAGTAGGGAGGTTCCTCAAAAAGTTAAAAATAGAGCTACCCTATGACCCAGCAATTGCACTACTGGGTATTTACCCCAAAGATACAAATGTAGTGATCCGAAGGGGCACCTGCACCCCAGTGCTTATAGCTGCAGTGTCCACAATAGTCAAACTATGGAAAGAGCCTAGATGTCCATCAGTGGATAAATGGATGAAGAAGATATGGTATATAGATGCAATGGAATATTACTCAGTCATCAAAAAATGGAATCTCACCATTTGCAGTAATGTGGACGGA
Organism: Taxidea taxus jeffersonii; assembly: GCA_003697995.1. Lineage (NCBI taxonomy): Eukaryota > Metazoa > Chordata > Mammalia > Carnivora > Mustelidae > Taxidea > Taxidea taxus. The sequence continues at coordinate 1,919 of RCUC01157331.1, read as the reverse complement.
ACTAGAGGGTATTTGCTTAATGAAACAAGTCAGTCCGAGAAAGATAATTATGATTTCACTCAGTATGTGGAATTTAAGAAACAAAACAGAGGAGGGGTGCCTGGGTGGCTCAGTGGGTTAAAGCCTCTGCCTTCGTCTCAGGTCATAATCCTGGGGTCCTGGGATTAAGCCCCACATCAGGCTCTCTGCTCAGCGGGGAGCCTGCTTCCCCTCTCTCTCTGCCTGCCTCTCTGCCTACTTGTGATTGCTGCCTGTCAAATAAATAAATAAAATCTTTAAAAAAAATAAAAGAAACAAAACAGAGGAACATAGGGGAAGGGAGGGAAAAATAAAACAAGATGAAATCAAGGAGACAAACCATAAGACACTCTTAATCATAGGAAACAAACAGGGTTACTGGGACGGAGAGGGATGGGGGATGGAACAACTGGGTGATGGGCATTAAGGAGGGTACCTGATGTAATGAGCACTGGGTGTTATATACAACTGATGTATCACTGAACTCTACAGTAATACACTACATGTTAATTAATTGAATTTTAATTTAAAAAAAAAGGGAAAGTGACTCAGCAGCCCTCCCTTCATTCAGTATGAAGCAGTAACAGAGAGCCCCTAGCATCTAATAGTGCTCTAGTGTGATCACTGCCCTTTGCTGGTAACATTCCTTCTGATGTGTGTTTTCATTGGTTCTACTATATTAAAATGTTTCTCCTTTAAAAAAAAAAAATTCATATTCTGCATGAGGTTTCTTAGATTTTTTTTTTTTTAAATTAACAGACTGCCTCCTTATAAGACACTAAGAGAATCTGTAAATTGTCACTTGTGATTGTCCCAAAGTTTAGGGCAGAAATGAACAAGAGAAATATATAAGAGAAAAGCAACCTTGGACCCTTAAATTTAGCCACTTGATGACTGAGCAGAGAATGAAGAGATTAATTTAAGGTGAAGGTAGAGTAAGTGGCACGTTATCATATTAAATATATCTTTATTTACTTAACCTGTTACATTGAAGAGGGGCCATTGTGTCCTAAGCATGATCAAATTTCTTTTTATAAAAAACTTTTTGAGAAAACGTTTTCTTTACCTAGGACTGCTTAAGTAGATTTTAGAAGCAGTTTAGTGTAGCTTCTTTCATTTCTTAAAAGTTTTTTGAAGCAGGAAGAAACTGTTCTTTGAACATTTATGTATAACTTTATGCCTGAAGTTATTTATCTTTATGTTATACACTACTCAAACTAATGAACAGAGCATATGAAACTGAAATTCTTTTATCTGAATAGAAATTATACATTAGTTAAAATTGTAGCAAGCCTAATAGATCTTATTGGGAGTTGGGCCACTTAGGTCTTGTACTGGTTTTTCCATTAAATCATCTGTGACTGTAGTATAATTATGTAAATTGTTTAATTTAGTTTCTTCATATGAAGATACTGGTGCCTCACTTGAAGATATTGGGAAAGGTTAGATAGCATACCTTTGGCAAATTTGTTGAGGAAATATCACTTTCTTTACTCACACTAGGTAACTGAGTTGTCATACTTTTTTTTTTTGAAGTCCTTTATGTACTTGCTTCTTAGAATGAACATTAATCTTTTGTTTGGACTAATAGTTTATATTTGATGCAGTCTATAAAAAGTATCCCTTTTTAAGGCATTTCTTAATGGAGTGCTTCTTTAAGTACATGCTAGATCCATTTAATTATGGCTTTATTAACTTTGGAATCAATTAATCAAGCTGTAATTTGGTACCTGCCAAGTAATGGGCTCTAAGTTAAGAGCCTTTTTCATACTTGTTTGTATTGTATAAAAGATGTTTTCATGAAACATCTTTTGGGATTAGTATTTCATGAAACATGTTTAGGATGTGCTGAATTCAAACAAATAAGACAAGCTTCTAGCTAAGCATAGCAGATTGACAAA
>ML108566.1:33851-49524 GCA_003697995.1 Taxidea taxus jeffersonii | reverse complement strand
GGTCTAGTCCATAGTAGTCTTTCAAGGGGAGGCTGGGAAGAGAATCCTTAAAGTAAAAGTATAGACTAGAGAATACCAGGAAATGAACTGAAGACAAATTTGCCTACATAACAATGGCCAGTCTTTTTTTTAAAAAATTTTTTTTTTAATTTTGAGAGAGGATGAGAGAGGGGAGTGCAGGACAGAGGGAGAGAGAGAATCCCAAGTAGTCTCCACACCCAGTGCATAGCCCAATGTGGCATTTGATCTCACAATCCCAAGATCAGGACCTGAGTCTATCAAGAGTTGGATGCTTTACCAACTGAGCCACCAGGTGCCCCAACAATGGCCAGTCTTGACCAGAAAAACGGGACTTCGTTTCAGAGTTTACCATTCAACCCTTCTTTCTGTCTCACTTCAGGCCTCCCAACCCAGACAACCACCATTGTCCTTCATTGGTTTCACCTCCTCTTGGCCAGATCTTTAAGATTCACTTCTAAAGATCTGACGGGCAACTTTGTGTCCTAAGACTGACAGTAGGTTTGTCAAGAACAAGTCCATTGCTGGTTTTCCCTGGAATATGAGAATACTGTGTTCCTACCTTTTCCTGGTCAAACACATAGACACTATGCCTTTAGAATCATAAGTTTTAAATAAGTGTGAGAGAACTATAAGAAATCTATCATTTTTGTTATTTCCCATGCATATTTTCAAATTGGAAATTGCCTGGCATCTTGCTATAACTTGGAAGTGCACACTTCCATACAAGGAGGTCACTGCAAAAGTGAAGGGGGTAGCACATTAGTTTCTGGCCCACCCTCTCTGACTCTCTCATGGCATCTTCTTCTGGTTCTCCCATCCTCCTCAGTGTTCCTCACTTAGCCTGCTCATGGCCTGTAAACAAGGTACATCTGTACATAATTTATTAGGATGCCAGCAGCTGTGATGGTAATCAGGACGTCAAAGATACCTTATTGTTATCTTGGAGATACCTAGGTTATCTTGGAGAAGAGGAGATGATGAGTATGCCTGGAGCCTGGGGCCTGGAGAAGGAAGCTCCTTATTCTTTGGGTCAGGTATCCTCTTAAAATACACCTGATTCAGAAAATGAGCACCGTGGCTGGTACTAAACTCCTTGGCTGCTAAAGCATCAAAAGGAACCTGGTTGTGAGCAAGACCCTTTGGAAATTGTTATGGATTGAAATACGTCTCCTCAAAAAATTCATATATTGAAGTCCTAATCTCTAGTGCCTCAGAATGTGACTTTTTGGAAGCAGGGCCTTTAAAGAGGAAATTAAGTTAAAATGAGGCCTTTAGAGTGGGCCTTAATCTGATACGACTGGTGTCTTTATAAGAAGAAATTAGAATCCACAGAAAGCCTCCAGGAATGTGTGTCTACAGAGGAAAGATCACATGAGAACACGGCAAGATGGTGATCTGCAAGGCAAGGAGAGAGGTCTCGGAAGAAGCCTAACCTTGATCTTCTAGTCTCCAGAACTGTGAAAAAATAGATTTATATCTATCTATATCATGTAGTCATGTAGTCTGTGGCATTTTGTTAGGACATTCTACCAAACTAATAGGAGAACAGGCATGATTAAGTTTCCTGGTGGACAGTCTAGCAGTGGACCCTGCCCCACAGTTTCCCTAAACTGTGACTTATCACGTGGTCATAGCGCCCTATGGAGAGCTGATAAGGGGCTCCAAGCTGGGTGCGGTAGGGAGAAGCAAATGAGAGTGAGAAGATTTACCTCTTCTTCCCCAGTGTGTTCAAGGAGCTGCTTTCTGCCACCTGGGCTTATGTTATATTTCATCCAATTAACATCTTTGCTACAAGTGATGTTCCATTTTAAAAATACAGGGTTAGGGGAGGGAGGCTAACTCTGTTCCAAGTGCTGATTTCCAAGTACTATCAACTCGTGAGATGTTCCCTTTACAGATTCATCCAGGGAAGCAAACCTTCTACATTCGAGATGATAATAGTAATCAGAAGCTGTTTCATGACACATGAAGCATGGATATCACTTCCCCAGCTGATATATTCTTATTTATTTATTTGACCGAAAGAGAGAGAGCAAAAGCAGGCAGAACAGCAGGCAGAGGGAGAGGGAGAAGCAGAGTCCTCGCTGAGCAGGGCACCCAATATGGGGCTCAATCCCAGGACTCTGAAATCATGACCTGAGCTGAAGCCAGATGCTTAATTGACTGAGCCATCCAGGCATTCCCACCAACTGATATTCCAATAATTTAAATATGGTGGTAGGAAGAAATTAAAAGTGTATATGCACATGTGTGGAATTTACCTGGGAATGATGAGAAACAAGAAGAGAAGGACAAAAAACAAACAAACACTTTATTTTTTTCTAGAAGGGCTGTAAAAATTCTCTTGTTTACCTGTGACAGTCTTACAGAGTAATCCATCTCTGGATGTCTCTCTCTCATGAGCAGTTTTTCTTCATCTCCTGTCTGCATTTCCACACTCCTCACTTGCTCATATAGTTAATGTTTGTCCCCCCCACCCAGCCATCTTCCCTATTTTGAATATATTTCCTTGGTAAACTATACAATAATATTTACTTTGTATAAGTTTTAAAATTTTACATAAAAGATATTGTACTATAAATCTCATTCTGCCAACTGAAAGGTCCATAATCAAAGGAGTGAGACTGATACAAAGCGAAAGTCAAGCAAAGCTTTATTTCGCGCCAAGCATCCAGAATCAAACCGACTGGTGGGGGCGTCTCTTACAAAGAGGGGACCCCTCTCAGCCTCACAGACTAACTTTTATAGAGTAAAAGCCATGTGGTTGAGCCTGGCTACACACACAGGTGCCCAATGAGATTTCAATTTACCCTAGTAGATATATGCGCAACCCACTGATTGGATGTCTCCACCTGGCTTGACCTGCCCTTGTATCTGGGATTTGCTACCTAGGACTGGTTTCCCAGACTTGTTTTTAAGTAAATTCCTCTGGGAGGGGCAGGGTCAATCTAAGTTTACTGCAAAATGGTTCCCTCTGGCTAAGTGGGCCCTTACACCAACTTTCATAAAATGTTGGGTCTTCAGGATCTAGTCATGTTATTTTATATGACATCCTTCTTTTTTTATTTTTATTTTTATTTTTTTATATGACATCCTTCTGATTGGTGCGGTCACATACCATGGCACATCTTTTCCTCTACTCATACTTACTTAGGTTATTCCCAACTGTTCCTGCTTTTATGAACTTGTACATAGCTTCTTATGAACCTGTCCTGTAGTGGTGTTTTTTTGTTTTGTTTTGTTTTGTTTTTTTGTATATATGTCCTAGAGTAGATGCCAGAGGTTTCGGGCTTACATATTTCATTTCACTAAGTCATGCTGGATTGTTCTCAGGAATGGTTGTACCAGTGTAATTTCTAATATGGTAAATATTAGTGATAGATATAAGCTACATAAATGAAAGTTCCTTAGGTTTTTTGATCCTTTTTAAGAATCTGAAGAATCCTGAGACCCTACATTTTGAGAGCCAGTGACTTAGTCTACAACAGTATTGGCAAAAAATCATCAATTATCAAATCTGCATTAAGTTCATGTATCCGGTGAGGTACTGTCTTATCTTCAAGTGTTCACCTATTAGGAGGGCATGTTCCCTCCCTTTTTTTCACCATTTGGAGGAAAAGCGAATTAACTCCCAAGCATGGAAGGTCTCTTTTATCCTTCCAGGCTGAGTTGAAAGGAGGGAGGTACTTCAGAGGGCAAGGAGAGCAGGCTGGGTGAGTGTGGAAGGACAGGAGGCATGGGAGCCCTGTCCCAGGAGCACGGGGTGAGGGCTGTGTTGAGCCCTCTGCTGTCAGAACTTCCAGAGGCAAGCTGGGAAGGTTTCTGCTCATTCCGGGCCAGGACCAGAGGCCACTGTCCGGATTAGGGCTGTTGGTACTGAGTGAAGGCATTCAGGATATTAACCATAACGGGTCAGTTTTCCAGTCAAAAAGTGTGCCCAGGCTGACTGGTGAGTAACTAGGAAACCCTCTGTTTCAGTGTGCGGTCCCTTTAAGAGCAGCTGCAACTGTTCCAGTAACTGAACTTGGGTCCATTCTGGGAGTCCCAGGCTCACCCAGGGAGCCATCCTTCCCTTTCATTCCAGGGCCTGGCCCTTGAAATTTTGTGGAACAGGTGTCAAGAGGCTGGAATCAGTGCCCTGTACCCTAAATGGCCAGAAAAATAATAAACTGAGACGATAGATTCATATTCACTTACCCACTGCTTAAAAACATTCTAGTAGTTTGGACTGTCAGTGTTTGGCAGGTGCCAGTGCAGTCACTCTGTGTGACGTGTGTCTGTACATGTATATAAAATTCAACAAACATGCATATGTTCACCATACAGAATAAACCTACATATATATATATATAGGTAGGTTTACACACACACACACATATATATATTTATAAACTATATATAGATGTATATAGTTATTTTTCGGTTTTATGTTTTTAAATGTTTATGTTTTAAAATTTTTATTTAATTTAAATTGCATTGATTAATTAATTTTTAAAGAAATCATTGGAGATAAGGCAAAGCAAAAATCGCCTTTAACGTTATCTCCATGCTCAATCCCTCTGTCCCCTCCCTTGGCCCCTGCTCTAGGCAATTACTATTCTGAGCGTGTTGTGAATGATTTCAGTCATTTAAAAATACATTTACACACCTACATTTACAAATAGATTTACATTTACAAATACAGATCCATAAGCAAGACACAATATTGTACTTACATTTCTGAAAAGTTTACATAAATGATTTAGTAGAGTATATATATCTATCATTTCCACATCACTCTTAGATTTCTGAGCTCTATCTACCATATCAATCATCTATCATCTATTGATAGTCACTCTTTTAAACGTCTCCACAATATTTCATCACATGATTAAGACTTTATTTATTTATTTATTTATTTGACAGACAGAGATCACAAGTAGGCAGAGAAGCAGGCAGAGACAGAGGAGGAAGCAGGCTCCCTGCTGAGCAGAGCTCGATTCCAGGACCCTGGGATCACGACCTGAGCCAAAGGCAGAGGCTTAACCCACTGAGCCACCCAGGTCCCCAAGACTTTTTTTTAAGATTTTGTTTATTTATTTGACAGGGAGCGAGTGCGAGAGAGAGACAGAAGCACACGCAGGGGGAATGGCCAGCCACAGAAGCAGGCTCCCCACTGAGCAAGGAGCCTGATGTGGGGCTCTATGCCAGGACCCTGGGATCATGACCTGAGCTGAAGGCAGCCACTTAACTGACTGAGCCACCCAGGCGCCCAAGATGGGTTTTATTTACCTGTTCCTCTATTGACAGGTTTTTCCTTTTTTTTTCCACTGTTGCAAACAGTGCTGAAATGCACATGCTTGTTCACACCTCCTTGGACACACATATGAGATTTTTTAAAGCCATAATTAGAAGCGGAAATACAGTAGTCCCCTCTTAACCACAGTTTTGCTCTCCAAGGTTTCAGTCATTTCGGGGGTCACCCGCAGCCCAGGAGCAGATGATCCTCCTTCCAGTGTATGGTCAGCAGGTTAATAGTAGCCTAACACTAGGTCACAGTGCCCACGTCATTGACCTTGCTTTGTCTTCTCGTGCAAACATTTTATCATCTCCCATCATCCCAAGAAGAAGGTGAGCTACAATACTACCAGATATTTTGAGAGAGACCGTATTCACATAACTGTCGTTATGGTATATTGTTGTAATTGGTCTATTTTATATTTATTGCTGTTAATCTCTTACCATGCCTAATTTGTAACTCAACCTTCATCATAAGTGTGTATGAATAGGAAATAACATAGTGTTTATCAGTTTCAGTACTCTCTGTGGTTTCAGGCATCCTCTGGGGGTCTTAGAATGTACCACCCATGGATAAGGAGCGACTACTGTACTGGATTGTGGGACACCTGCAGCCTAAACTTACTCTTTAAAATGCTTATATTAATTTATGCTTCCACCTGTCCTCTGCTGGCTTCTCATTCCCCATGTCCTCATCAACACTTGACATTGTCACACTCTTGAGTTTTTAGCTTTAACCTGATTGAACTTGAGCATATTTTACTATGTTTATGGGCCAAATTAATCACCAATCATATATTTTGCTCATGTTTTTGTATTTTTTACTGATTTGTAGGACTTCTTAAAATCATCTGGGTAGAAAACCTGTGTCAATTACATATAGTAAAACATACTCTAGAGGTATGGGGTTTGTTTTTAAATTTTATTTCATTTTGCAATATACCAGAGATTCTTTGTTGTCATGAAGTAAGTCAGATTAATTAGTGTTTTCCTTTATGGTTTGTGCTTTTGAACATTTTTGCAGTAATCTTTCCCATACCCTGATATCATACAGATTCAATTAATATTTTCTTTTAAATATTTGAAATTCTGTTTTTCATGCTTAGACATTTAGCTTACCTAAAATGTATTTTTGTGAGTAGTGTAAGTTAGAGATATAATTTCCTCTCCCATATCACTAAGCAGTTGGTCTAGTGTCATTTTTAGAATGGTCTATTCTTTTTTTTTTAAGATTTTATTTATTTATTTGACAGAGACAGAGATCACAAGTAGGCTGATATGCAGGCAGAGAGAGGGGGGAAGCAGGCTCCCTGCTGAGCAGAGAGCCCGATGCGGGGCTTGATCCCAGGACCCTGAAATCATGACCTGAGCTGAAGGCAGAGGCTTTAACCCACTGAGCCACCCAGGTGCCCCAGAGTGGTCTATTCTTTTCCCGAAGAATTTTAATGCCACTCATTACTCTTTAGGCCTCTGTATGTATATATGCTCAACTTTCCTTTGCTTATTTTGCTCCTAGTCACTGTTTAATAGTTTTGTAATATCTGTTGCCTATTATCTTATTGAGGTCAGAGACACAGAAAATCTACCATTCAAACCATTTTTAGGTTAATAATTCAGTAGTGTAAAGTACATTTACAAAATTGTGTAAATATCCCCACTCTATATTTTAGGAATTTTTTCAACATCCTAGATGGAAAACCCATACCCATTAAATTCTCCGTTTTTCCTTTCTGCCAGCCCCTGGTAACCTTCATTCTGTTTTTACTGTTTCAGTGAATTTGACTACTCTAGTTACCTCATATAAGTGGAATCATAGTATTTGTCCTTTTGTGTCTGCCTTATTTCACTTATCATAATGCTTACAAGTTTCATCCAAGTAAGATGTATCAGAATTTCATTCTTTTTAAAGGCTGAATAATATTTCCTTATATGTATATATCACATTTTTTAAAAATTAGGTTGTTGATGGACATTTTGGTTATTTTTCATTTTGACCACTGTGAATAATACTGCTGTGAACACTGGTGTGCAAGTTTTTTTGAGTCCCTGCTTTTAATTTTTAGGGAGAATGTCAAGAAAAATCGAGAAGTAGAATTCCCAGATTATATGGTAATTCTATGTTTAACTTTTTTTTTTCTTTAAGTAAGTCTCTGCCCAGCATGGAGCCCAACACAGGGCTTGAACTCACAACCCTGAGATCAACACCTGAGCTGAGATCAAGTGTTGGACTTCAACAACTGAGCCATCCAGTTGCCCCTCTATGTTTAACTTTTTTTTTTTTGAGATATAATTGACATACAAAATTAGTTTCAGGTGTACAACATAATGATTCAATATTTGTATATATTGTGAAGTGATCACCATAAGTCTAGTAAGCATCTGTCATCACACATAGTTGCAAAATTTTTTTCTTGTGATAGGAACTTTTAAGATTAAGTTTTAGCAACTTTTAAATATGCAATACAGTATGATTAATTATAGTCACTATGCTGTATGTTATAGCCCCAGGATTTATTTATCTTGTAACCTAAAGTTCGTACCTTTTGACCTTCTTTAAAATTTTGCCCACTCCCATCCCTACCTCTGGTAATCACCAATCTGTTCCCTGGATCTATGAGCTTGTTTTTTTCTTTGTTTTGATTCCCACATGTAAGGGAGATCATAACGTATTTGTCTTTCTCTGCTCTAATTCAGTTAGCTTACTGTCCTCGTGGTCCATCCATGTTGTTGCCAATGGCAAGATTTTCCTCTTTTTTATGGCTAAATAATTAAGTGTGTGTGTGTGTGTGTGTGTGTGTACCATGTTTTCTTTATTATTCACTCACCAGTGGACACTTTGGTTGTTTCCATATATTGACTATTGTAAATAATGCTGCAATGAATATCTTTTAAAGTTAGTGTTTTCATTTCCTGATTGGTACATAAGCCTTCAGGTGGCAGTTTTTGATGTATATATGAAGTTTTTTATGTATACAGGCAGGACCCTGAATGTAAACCCCACTGGCTACCAGAACTAGGCAATCTAGAGGAGTCCCCTGGGTAGCAGCTGCAAAGACGGTACCACCCTCTGAGGTCTCTGGAGAGGATTCCAGTTAGCTGTTACACGTGTGCTCAATTAGAAGCCTGTCCCTGGGGCTGCAGCTATGAAGCCAATAAGCCGGTTTCACAGAAAGACAGCCGCCGCTCTGCTGTGCCCCGAGAGGGGTAGCTGGTTAAGAACTTTCTCTGTTGGTTATGCTCTTAGGGGACCCATGAGTATAAATCCTGCTGCTTAAGAGCCGGCAACTGAGAGGTGTCTCCTGGGCAGCAGTTAGAAAAATCAGGGTGCCCAGACAAGGGGCCAACTCATTTCTGGGAGATACTGGCAACCTGGAATGAGGTAAAGGGAGAGCACACAGCAAGCATCCACCAGCATCCATCCCTAGAGAATACGTCAGCAGTCCTTAGTGTGCCAAACCAGTAGCCTGCCCCTCAGGCGGAAGCTCCAAGACCAGCTTAAAAGGCTTCTTCCACTGAAAGACTGGGGCGGTGGGGGGAGGGGCTGGTTTCAGTCTGCTGTCTGTGACCTGCCCCTGGGGGTGGTGCTGACCAAGAACCAGCTCTGTGACTGGTGCAGTCCTGTCCCCTGAGACGCAGGAAGGTAAGCCCCACTGGGAACCAGAGCCAGGGAAGCAAGCAGCATACCCTGAGTGGCAGCCATGAAAACTGGGGCACCACTGAGTCTAGAAGCTCCCCTCTGGGAGATACTGGAGGGTGGCAGAGTACAGACAGTGCCTAACCTCCCAGGTCTCTGGAGAGGATGACTGTGGGCCTTCAGATGTGTATTTGGTTAGAAGCCTGCCCCTCAGGTGACACCTGTGGGGAGAAATTCATTGGCTTGGTTCACAGAGAGTCTGGGCTCCTCAGTCTGTTGCCTCTATGCTCTGCCCTGTAGACAGGGGTGGAAGCTGGGTAAAAACTCTTTCTCCGTTGCTTACAGTCCAGTGGGATTCAGGAGCGTAAGTCCTGTCAGCTGCAAAATCAGGTCACCGGACGGGGGTACAAGCTCCACTCCAGGAGATACCAGAGGGTTGGAGGGAGGCAAAGGGGAGTGCAAAGATGGAGCCCACAGGCCTCTGTGTTTGGAGAGAATTTCCACAGACCCCTAGATGTACATTAATGCAGATGCTAGCCCCTCAGGCTAGTGCTTTAACATGACTTTTTAACAAGTCTAGGTAGGCACTTTTCAGTTGGCTGCCTCTGTGCTTAATCCTGGGGTAGGTGTATTTGCATATGTGAACCCTTTAAGAACAACTCAGTTCACCACAGTCTTGTGAGTCTTGTGGATGCAAGCCACATTAGATGTTTTGGGGGCTCATTTCTAAGATGCAGGAAAAAGTCAGGATGCCACATGTGGTGTTCAAACCCTTCACTCCTCAGGGAGAAGCTCAGGGTTCTGATTTCCTCCTGATTGTGTGTTGTTACACCTCTGGTAGGGTTCACAGTGAGATACTGTCAGTCTCTCCTACCACTCTGATGTGGGTTGTTGTCATTCACTTTATGTATAGAAGTTGCTCAGCTAGTTTTTAGCTTCCCCTTTCCCACCCCTGGATGTTGTTCTATATGGAGCTACAGATTCAGTGTGTATTTTGGTTTCCCTAGAGACTCCTTATTTTTTTCCCTTTATATAGCCATAGTTTATTAAAATTCAGAGTGTTTTACCTACATAAAAATACCTGTTTATTAAGTAGAAAGGTAAATATGGATTAAATATATATACATTTCCATTACAAGACAACATGACTTTAAAGCAAGATGTGAGGGGGGCTCCTGAATACCACACTTGTTCAAGCATCTGACCTTGGCTCAGGTCATGATCCCAAGGTCCTGGGATGGATCCTCACATCAGGCTCCAGGCTCAGAGGGGAGTCTACTTCTCTCCCTCTCCCTTTGCCCCTCCCCCTGCTCATGCTCACCCGTTCTCTCCCTCTCTCTCTCTCTCAACTAAATAAATAAAATATTTTTTAAAATAAAATAAACCAAGATGTGAAATTAAGATGATGTAAGACTAGTTTTAATTTACCCACTATGGTTGAAATTTGTTTTTTCTTATTGGTTTATGAAGATAGATTTACTTTCAAGTATGCCTTGGCTGTGCATGGCCCCAGGCAAGTCTTGTCTCTCTTTCTTATGCAGTAGTTCTTCTGCTCTTAGCCATGTGCCAGAACCCATTAATGAAGAGCATAGCAGAACTGGAGACCAAGTCCTCACTGAATCAGCAGGGACTGAGTTATCTCCTTCTTCTCCTGTAGTCTGCCTCAGAAGCTGCCCTTCAGAGTGACAGCTGAACCTGCTGAGGTTGGCATGTCAGACCAAGTCCACCAACTTCTTGCTGTCTCTCTCTCAAACATTCTCCTTTTGCCTTATCCCAGTGCTCAGCTCTCTTTTCCCTGAATGCTCACATGAAATCTAAACCCTCCCAAACCCCACATCTTCCACTGTTACATTTCTAAGTAGCAAAGTCTCAAAACACAGCTGTTTCTCAAGAGAAGTTTTTATTTTTTAATTAACATATAATGTATTATTTGCCCTAGGGGTACAGGTCTGTGAATCACCAGGCTTACACATTTCACAGCACTCACCATAGCACATACCCTCCCCAATGTCCATAATCCAGTCACGCTCTCCCTATCCCCCAACACCCATCAACCCTCAGTTTGTTTTGTGAGATTAAGAATGTCTTATGGTTTGTCTCCCTCCCAATCCCAACTTGTTTCATTTCTTCCCTCCCTACCCCTCATAACCCCCCAACCTCTCAGATTCCTCATATCAGAGAGATCATATGCTAATTGTCTTTCTCTGATTGACTTATTTTGCTCAGCATAATACCCTCTAGTTCCATCCATGTCATTACAAATGGCAAGATTTCATTTCTTTTGATGGCTGCATAGTTTTCCATTATATATATATACATATATATATATACGTATATATATACGTATATACATATATATATACGTATATATATACGTATATACGTATATGTATATATATATATATACACACTACCTCTTCTTTATCCATTCACTGTTGATGGACATATAGGTTCTTTCCATAGTTTGGCTATTGTGGACATTGTTGCTATAAACATTTGGGTGCACATGCCCCTTCGGATAACTACATGTGTATCTTTAGAGTAAATACCCAGTAGTGCAATTGCTGGGTCGTAGGGTAGCTCTGTTTTCAATTTTTGAGGAACCTCCATACTGTTTTCCAGAATGGCTGCACCAGCTTGCATTCCCACCAACAATGTAGGAGGGATCCCCTTTCTCTGCATCCTCGCCAATATTTGTTGTTCCCTGACTTGTTAATTTTAGGCATTCTGACTGGTGTGAGGTGGTATCTCGTTTTGGTTTTGATTTGTATTTCCTTGATGCTGAGTGATGTGGAGCCCTTTATCACGTGTCTGTTGGCCATCTGGTTGTCTTTGCAGAAATGTTTGTTCATGTCTTCTGCCATTTCTTGGTTGGATTATTTGTTGTTTGGGTGTTGAGTTTGATTAAGTTCTTTATAGATTTTGGATACTAGCCCTTTATCTGATATGTCATTTGATATGTCATTCTCCCATTCTGTTGGTTGTCTTTTGGTTTTGTTGACCATTTCCTTTGCTGTGCAAAAGCTTTTGATCTTGATGAAGTCCCAATAGTTCATTTTTGCCCTTGCTTCCCTTGCCTTTGGTGATGTTCCTAGGAAGAAGTTGCTGCAGCTGAGGTTGAAGAGGTTGCTGCCTGTGTTCTCCTCAAGGATTTTGATGACTTCCTGTCTCACATTGAGGACTTTCATCCACTTTGAGTCTATTTTTTGTGTGTGGTGTAAAGAAATGGTCCAATTTCATTCTTCTGCATGTGGCTGTCCGATTTTCCCAACGCCATTTGTTGAAGATTTGTTGAGACTGAGACTCCTTCCTGAATAGGTTTTAAGCCAGTTTTTTCAGCTGTAATTCCCTCTTACTGTACAGGAACTGTATTCATGTTGTGGTAAGTGCAGGAGAGAGCAAATGCTCTATAATCCCATGACTTTGTTTTGTTTTTCACAAGGACATTTTAGGTGTTTTTTTTTTCCTCTCCTGTTAAATGAGACAGGAAGATTAAGACTAGAATGAGCTAAAATTAGGTATTTCCCTTCTTCCGTGTTGATGAATCTCTGGTAAAATACTTCTCCTTGAGGGCAGGCCTTTGTTGAGGGGAACAGAATGTGCTGGGCATATTTTATAATGGTCCCTTTTCCCCTTCCTTTGCTGGAAGCATGAGGGGCCTTTTCTCAGATCTTCACCCTGAGAACCTGGCCATGCTCCTTGAGGTCCCCCTCTTGGGCTGTGTCCTCAGGAGATTTTATCTCAAAGCTAATGCATGGTTCAGACTTCTGCAATTAGTCCATTACCCCCTACATGTTTCTACCAGTTGCTGGCTCCAGAGATAAACTGTGATTCTTCATATTTATCCAACTCTTCCATTTTTGGGGTGACAATTTGCCCTGTGACCTGAATTATCTGATGGATCTAAGAAGAGTTGTTGATTTTCAGTTTAATCAGTTTTTTTTTTTCCTCTTCAGGAGGTGGGGAGTCTTAATCTCCAATTATTTTTACATGGTACACCCGAAAAGTTTTTATGATAGTTTCTTTGAGAGTATTTTACATAAGCCATCATGTAGTTTGTGAATGGAGTTCTATTTCTTTCTTTTCTTCTTGCTTTTTATTTGTCTTGCCTTATTGCTTTGTTGAAAACCTCCCTTTCAATATTGTATACACGTGGTGAATAAGGACAGCCTGCATTTCTGCCAGTCTTAGAAAGAAACCATTTGGTCTTTCACAATTAAGTCTGATATCTGCTGCAGGTCTTTCACAGATATCTTTCATCAGGTGGAAGAATTTACCCTATTTCCTTGGCTTGTTGAGTTTTTATCAATTGATGTTAAAATTTGTCAAATGTTTCTTCTGTATCTGTTGAGATTATTCTAGGGCTTTTTTTCTTTAGTCTTTTGAGATGATAAATTATGTCATTTTATTTTCAAATGATGAATCAAACTTCCTTTTTTGGAATAAACCGCACTAGATCACTATCCGTTTCCTAGGGTTATCATGGGAAAGTACCACCAACTGGGTGACTTAGAACAACAGAAATCTATTGTCTCAGAACTCGCAGGGATAGAAGTCTGAAGTCAGGATGTCGGAGCAGGGCCATGCTTGATTTGAAACCTGAGGGTGAAGGGTCATTCTTTGCCTCTTGTGGTTTCTGGGAACCCCAGGTGTTCCTTGTTTGTAGCAGCATGATTTCATTTTGTACCTCACACGGTATTTTTCTTGTCTCCTCACATAGTCTTCCCTCTATATGTGTATCTCTGTCTGTGACCAAAGTTCCCCTTATCATAAGGACAGCAGCCATATTGGATTAGAGCCCACCCTTTGACATTATCTTAATTTGGTTAAGTCTGCAAGGAGCTTAAGCTAAGGTCTGAACGTTTGTGTCTCTCTCCCCTCAATCCACGTGTTGAAATCCTACCCACCAATGGTGAGGGTACTAGTAGGTGGAAACTTTGGGAGGTGCTTAAGGATGCACCTTTTTTTTTTGTGCGTCCTTTTTTCTGTGAGGTGGAACCCTCACAAATGGGATTAGTGCTGTATAAATGAGGGCCCAGAGAGCTCCCTAGCCCCTTCCCCTATGTGAGGGCATGATGGGAATGCACCGGCTGTGAACCCGGAAGATGGCCCTCACCGAAATTACCATGCTGGTGCCTTGATCTTGGACTCCCCAGCCTTCAAAACTGTGAGAAATAAATTTGTTGTTTGTGAGCTACCTAGTCTGTGGTATTTTATTAGAGCATCCCAAACAGACTAAGACAGCTTATTTCAAAATAAGGTCACATTCTGAGGTACTAGGGGTTAGGATGTCACTGTATCTTCGTTTGGTGTGAAGACACAATTCAACCCAGAAAAGTCATGATGTGTAATCACTTTAAATGCTAGTGGATTTGAGTTTAAGTGTTTTGCTAAGGAGTTTTGTATTCATGTTTATAAAGGATTTTAATTTGTACTATTTTTTTTCTTGTAATGATGTTGTCTTGTTTTGGTGTCCTAATGTGATTTCATAAAATATTTTGGGAAGAGTTTCTTCTTATCTTTTTTTTTTTCTGGCTGCTTTTAAGATTTCCTCTTTGTCTTTTGTTTTCTGTGTGTTCATTATAAATCTAAGTGTAATTTTATTTTTTATTTACCTTGTTTGAGATATATTGGTTTTCTTGCCTTTGTGAAAAATTCATAGCCATCGTCTCTTCACATGTTGCTTTTGTCCCATTTCTCCCTTTGTTTCCCTCTCCCTCCCTTCCTCCTTCCCTCTTCCCCCCTCTCTTTTTCTCTCTCACCCTCTCCCCCTTCCTCCCTCTTTCTCTCTCTCTCTCAACTTCCTCTCCATCTCTCCCCCTCCCCCATCAGGATTCAACTGAAATTTTATTAGATCCTCTCACTTTGTTTACTTCATCTCCTAACTTCTTTTCCGTATATTCTGTCTTCCTGCTTCCCCATGCTGAATTTTGGGGAATTTCTCTGACCCACACATCACTTTATTATTTTCCTTCTCATCAGTATCCTATCTGCTGCCAAATTTGTCCATTGGATTTTTAAAAAGATTTTATTTATTTGTCAGAGAGAGAGAGAGAAAGAGAGAAAGTGAGCACAAGCAGGGGGGGAGCGGCAGGCAGGAGAAGCTGACTCCCCGCCAAGCAAGGATCCCGATGTGGAACTTGATCCCAGGACTCTGGGATCATGACTGGAGCCAAAGACAGACACACTTAACTGACTGAACTGCCCAGACTCCATTGAATTTTTAAGTTTCATTAGGACTTCCCCTATTTTAGAGACTTTATTTGGTTCCATTTCAAATTACTGTGTCACTTCCTGTAGTGTCTCTCCATATTTTAAAGCCTGGTTTTCTTTGTACATAATAAGCATGTTTATTTTCTTTTAAAGAAATCTGTATCTTCTAATTCAAACTGAAATCTGATTTCAATTTCAATCTGATTCTAATTTCAAACTGAAATCTATACTGGGTATTTTCTGTAGTCTTTTGTTTGTAATGGTTCTTATAATTTTTGCTTCTTCTTTTGTATAATACTTCTTTCCTTTGATAAATAATTTTTGGGGGTTCTTTGAGGCCTAGGATGAAGGGATTTTTCTTTGGAGAAGAGTCGTATTTCCTTTTACCTTGTAGCACTACCAGTTCTGAACCATTTTAAACTGACAATGCTTGAGATTTCTTGGATAACTCTGGTGATTCCAATTTGGGTTATTCTGCTAGAAACCTTCCTCCTTCTCGTCATCCTCTCTCTCTTTCTGTCTCTCTCT
>ML108566.1:0-32500 GCA_003697995.1 Taxidea taxus jeffersonii | reverse complement strand
GTTGGTATAGTGGGAGGCACCTAGTGGGTGAGCTGGGACATTAGCTTAGGCCTTAAAACTAGGATATGTGGGGGTGGCTGGGTGGCTCAGTGGGTTAAAGCCTCTGCCTTCGGCTTGGGTCGTGGTCCCAGGGTCCTGGGATCCAGCCTGGCATCGGCATCGGGCTCTCTGCTCAGAGGGGAGCCTGCTTCCCTTCCTCACTCTCTCTGCTTGCCTCTCTGCCTACCTGTGATTTCTGTTTGTCAAATAAATAAATAAAATCTTAAAAAAACCAAAAAACCAAAAAAAAACCTAGGCTATGTGGTCACCAGCCTTCTTCTCTCAGTGAGCAGGTGTGAGCAGGTAGCCTTGGTGCTCCCAGGTCTCTTGTCAGGTGATCTGAGCTTTATTTGTTTTCACCAGCAGCTCTTAGTTAACTATCACTCACCTTCTGTTTCTTCACCCTCACACATGAATGGGTTGTTCAGGAAATGCTTGAAGAGAAAGAGCTAAACTAAACCTAAACAATGGTGGGAAAGCTCCGTTACTCCAGGACCTGCATATCCATGTCAATCCTGCACTATGGGATTTTCTGCAAGTCTGAGGAAATTTGAGCGTGTGTACTCCGGCACAAAGATGTTTGTTACTGTTGAGGCCCGGTGAGCCTCTATTTCTCGTCAGAAACAAATGGGACTTTCCGTGGCCCATTGGTCAAAAATCTCACTCATTTTTGGGTTAGGAGATATCAAATCACACCTTGCCTGGGCAAGGTTAACCAGGCAAGGAAGACTTTATTTAAGATTATGGCAATTGGGGAGAGAAGTTGAACTCACCTCAGGTGAAACAAAAGACAGGAAAGTTCATAAGAGCTTTGTGGGGAAGGTGGGGATCGTCACTGGCCACTTGTGTCTGCTAAATGGCTTTGCCCAAAGAATACGTATATTTTCTCTTGTCTTCATGACAGGAGGGGGTTTTATACTTGGCACAAGGCACCCCCTGAAGTTAGGCCCCTACCTTACCAAGGAGATCTTCTCTGATGATTACATTTCAGAGACCTCCCAGGTCCTTGAGAAAGACATTCCCCGGATCTTAAAGCTGGCAAGGGGCTTTGAAGGGTATTTATATACATTTCAAAGGCAGTAGAGCAATAATTTACAATTAGGTATTCTAAGGTAAATGTTTTATGTTAGCAAAAAGCAAAGGGAGTTCAGGGGTCTATGGATAAGACATCTGTTTCAAATTTAGTCAAACTCGGGACACCTGGGTGGCTCAGTTGGTTGAGCGGCTGCCTTCGGCTCAGGTCATGATCCTGGAGTTCTGGGATGGAGTCCCAGGACTGAGTTCCACATCGGGCTCCCAGCTCCATGGGGAGTCTGCTTTTCCCTCTGACCTTCTCCCCTCTCATGCTCTCTCTCACACACTCTCAAATAAATCTTAAAACAAAACAAAACAAGAAAACTTAGTAAAACTGAGGGGAATGTTAAGGCCAGGGGCTGCCCTCTGGTCAGGGAACTACTGCTCTTCAGCCAAGCCACTCTCCCCACCTCTTCCTGCAGCCTCTTCACCGTCTCCCCTCCCTCCCCTCTTCTCTTTCTGAGCTCAGGGGCTGGATCTTCTATCCCTGCTTGGTTCCCAGTCTCCTCCCTGGGCAGAATGTCAGTGCCCACCCAGAGCCTCTAGGGCTGGGGAGGGGATGCAGGTGTGG
Organism: Taxidea taxus jeffersonii; assembly: GCA_003697995.1. Classification (NCBI taxonomy): domain Eukaryota; kingdom Metazoa; phylum Chordata; class Mammalia; order Carnivora; family Mustelidae; genus Taxidea; species Taxidea taxus. The sequence continues at coordinate 30,816 of ML108566.1, read as the reverse complement.
GAGCTGAGGGAACTAGAATTGCCCCTCCAATGCAGGGTGGCAGGGGAAATCTAGGGGATCCAATCCCTGGAGAAGTGGATTGGGCAGATGAGGAACTGGGGGCTAAGAAAGCAGTCGGCCTTCTGGGGACTCACCCTGGCTGAAATGCCTGTCCAGAACACACAGTGCACTTCCTCCTTTCCCTGGAGCCTGACTCCATTTGCATTTCCGAGTAACATCCCTGTGCCTTCTTGCTGCAGGAGCTCTCCATTTCCCTCTGGGCTGTCAGAGATGGGCTGGCAACAATCTCTGCAAGAGTCAGATGCGTCCAAAGTCCGCACCATTTACCTCAACGAACCCCTTAGGAACAGTTTCTGCAAAAACTGGATCAGGTGAGAAGAGTGTGTAGCTGGGAGGCAAGTAAGGAGGAAGAAGGTGGGGTCCTCACCTGCAAAAAATACTTGGTGGGGATGCTTCAGGCTTTAACACTTGTCTCAGACCTTGAGAAATTTGAACTCTCAAGTTCACCACCACCAACAGGCTGTGTTGTCATCTTACCCTCAAGGGTTCTTTCTCTGAGTTGGCCTCTCCTCTCACTGTTCATGGCAATACCATGCAGCACACTGCCATCTGGGAGCTCTCTCTAGTAATACCTACCAGGGAGGTAAAATGCTTTCCAGGGGAACCTCACAGATCTGCTGAGTTCTCCACCAATATCCTATATTGTGGAATCGAGCATGAGGCTTCTTTTTTTTTTTTTAAATTGAAGTTTAATTAATATGCAGTGTTATGTTAATTTCAGGTTTACAATGTAGTGATTCAACAGTTCTATGCATTACTCAGTGCTCATCAAGAGAACTGTACTCTTAATCCCCTTTACCTATTTCATGCAACCCCCTCCACCCAACTCACCTCCCTCTGACAACCACCAGTTCATTCGCCACATTTGAGTCTCTGAGTAATACTCTGTTGTATATATGCATTACATCGTTCTCCATTGAACTATGGATGGACACTTGGGTTGCTTCCATATCTTGGCTATAGTAAATAATGCTGCAGTAAATATAGGTGTAAATATAGGTGTGTGCATATATCTTTGTGAATTTGGGCTTTTGTTTTCTTTTGGTAAATATCCAAAGTGAATTAGGAGATCCAATAGTAATTATATTTTTAATTTTTCAAGGAACCTCCATACAGTTTTCCACAGATTGGCTGCCCCAATATGCATTCCTCAGAACAGTGTTCAAGTGTTCCTTTTCCTCCACATCCTTGTTGTTTGTGTTTTGTTTTATTTTAGCCATTCTGACACGTGTAAGGTGATATATCATTGTGGTTTTAATTTTCATTTCCCTGATGATGAGTGATGTTGAGCATCTTTCTGGCCTTCTTTGGAAAATTGTCTATTTAGGTACTTTGCCCATTTTTAATCAGATCGATTGTGGGGAAGTGTTAAGTTGATTAAGTTCTAAATATATTTTGGATATTAATCTCTAATTGGATATATCATTGGCAAATACTTCTCCCACTCAGTAGAGTGCCTATTTGTTTTGTTTATGGTTTCTTTCACTGTTCAAAAGCTTTTTATTTTGGTGTAGTCCTGATAATTTAATTTTGCTTTTGTTACTCTTGCCAGAGAAGATGTTTCTAGAAAAATGTTTCTACATCCTATATCATAAAAACAACTGCTTATGTGGTCTCTGAGGAATTTTATTTCAGGTCTCACATTTAGATCTTTAAACTATTTTGAGGTTTTTTTGTGTATAGTGTAAGAAAGGGGTCCAGCTTCATTCTTTTGAATTCAGCTGTCCAGTTTTCTGAGTACCATTTCTTAAACTATCTTTTCCCCATTGTATATTCTTGTCTCCTATGTCATAGATTATGTGATCATATGTGTGGTTTTATTTCTGTGCTCTGATTCTGTTCTATTAATCTATGTGTCTATTTTTGTGTCAGTACCATACCGCTTTGATTACTGCAGCGTTATTGGAAATCTTGAAATCTAGGACTCAGATATGTCTAGCTTTGTTCTTCTTAAGATTGCTTTGGCTATTTGGGGTCTTTCGTGGCTTCATACAATGTGAAGACTATTTGTTCTAGTTCTGTGAAAAATATTGGTGTTTTGATAGCTATTGCATTAAATCTATAGATTGCTTTGAGTAGTATGGACATTTAAAAAATGTTAATTCTTCCAGTCCTTGAGCACGAAATATTTTGCTACTTGTCTGTGTCATCTTCAGTTTCTTTCATCAGTGTTTTATAGTTTTCAGAGTACAGGTCTTTCACCTTGTTGGTTAAGTTTATTCCTAGGTATTTTATTATTTTTTGGTGCAATTGTGAATGGGATTTTTTTTCTTGATTTCTCTTTCTGCAACTTCATTATTAGTGTATAGAAACACAACAGATTTCTGTATATGAATTTTGTATTCTACAACTTTACTAAATTCATTTCTCAGTTCTAATAGTGTTTTGGTGGAGCTTTAAGGGTTTTTCATATATGGTATGTCATCTGCAAATAGTGACAGTTTTTCTTCTTCCTTAGCAATTTGGATACCTTTTCTTTCCTTTTTTTTTCTGATTGCTGTGTCTAGGACTTGCAGTAGTATTTTGAATAAAATTGGTGAGAATGGACATCCTTCTTATTTTTGATCTTAGAGGAAAAGCTGTCAGTTTTTCACTGTTGAGTATAGTGTTGGCTGTGGGTTTTTTATATAAAACCTTTAGTATGTTATGGTATGTTTCCTCTGAACCTATTTTGTTGAGGGTTTATATCAAGAATGGATGTTGTATTTTGTCAACTGCTTTTTCTGCATCTATTAGGATGATCATATGTTTTTATCCTTTTTTCTTGTTGATGTGATATATCACACTAATTGATTTGCGCAGATGGAACCATATCTGGAATAAATCTTACTTGATTTATTCTTACTTGATCCTGGCAAATGATTTTTTTAATGTGTTGTTGGATTCTGTTTGGTAATATTTTGTTGACGATTTTTGAATCTATTCTCATCTGGGATATTGGCCTGTCATTTTCTTTTTTTTGCAGTGTCTTTATCTGGTTTTGGTATTAGGGTAATGCTGGCCTTATAGGATGAATTTGAAAGTTTTCCTTCCTTTCCTCCTTTCCCTTTTTTTCTTTTTTCTTTTTTTTGAATAGTTTGAGAAGACTATATACAAAAGTTTGGCAGAATTCACCTGTGGAGCTACCTGGTACTGGACTTCCGTTTGTTTTGGAGTTTTTTGGTTACCAATTCAATTTCAATATTAGCAATTTCTGTGTTCAAATTTTCTATTTCCTCCTGCTTCAGTTTTAGAATATTGTGCATTTCTAGGAATTTATCCATTTCTTTTAGGTTGTCCAATTTTGGCATATAATCTTTTCATAATATTCTTTTACAATCCTTTGTATTTCTGTGGTGTTGGTTTTTTCTCCTCCTTTGTTTCTGATTTTATTTATTTAAGTCATTTTTTCCTTGATGACTCTGGTTAGAATTTATCGATTTTTTATCTTTTTTTAAAGAACCAGTTCTTGGTTTCATTTATCTCTTTCTAACATATTACTCTCATTTTATTTATTCCACTCTAATCTTTGTCTCCTTCCTTCTCCGAGCTTTGGATTTCATTCTTTCTTTTTCTAGCTCCTTTAGGTATAAGGTTTGTTGTTTGAGATTTTTTTTAAAACTTCTTGAAGTAGGCTTGTATCACTATAAACTTCCTTCTTAGAACAGGTTTTACTGTGTTCCAAACATTTGGGACCACTGTGTTTTCAATTTCATCTACCTCCATGTATTTTTCGATTTCTTCATTGATTAGGTGCATGTTATTTAGCATCCATGTGCTTGTGGGGTTTTTTTGTTTGCTTGCTTGTGTTTTTTTTTTTTTTTTAAGATTTTATTTATTTATTTGACAGAGAGCGTGAGTGGGAAGGAGGGGGAGAGGGAGAAGCAGGCTCCCTGCTGAGGGCTCAATCCCAGGACCCTGGGATCATGACCTGAGCTGAAGGCAGATGAGTAACTGACTAAGCCACCCAGACACCCCATGCTTGTGTTTTTCAGTTTGTTTGCTTTTTGTAATTGATTTCCAGTTTTATACCATTTTGGTCAGAAAAGATGTTTGATATTATTTTAATCTTCTAAATTTATTGAGACTTGTTTTGTGACCCAACATATGGTCTACTCTAGAGACTGTTCTATGTGCATGTGAAAAGAATGTGTATTCTGCTGTTTTGGATGGAATATCTTGTTTATATCTATTAGGTCCATCTGGTCTAATCTGGTTCACAGCTACTGTTTCCTTGTTTTTTTCTGTCTGGATCATCCATCCATTGATGTAAGTGGAGAGTGGCAGTCCTGTGCTATTAATTGTATTACTATCAGTTTCTTCCTTTATTACTGTTAATGTTTGCTTTTTGTGTCTAGGTGCTCCAATGTTGAGTGCATAGATGTTTACAATTGTTACATCCTCTTGTTGGACTAGTCCCTTTATCATTATGTGGTGTATTGTGTTTTGTCTCTGCTATAGTTTTTGTTTTAAGGTCTACTTAGTCTGATATAAATGTTGCTAACCCAGTTTGTTTGTTTTTGTTTTTTAAGTTTCCATTTTCTTGGTATTTTTTTTTTCATCTCTTCACTTTCAGTCTGTACGTGTCTTTAGGTCTGAAGTGAGTATTTTATAAGCAACTTACAGATGAGTCTGTTCTTATTTATTTGATTTGAACATTTAGTCATTTACATTTAATTATTGATAAGTATTTACTTATGGCCATTTTGTCAATTGTTTCTGGTTGTTTTTGTAGTTCTTCTCTGTTCCTTTCTTCTTTTCTTGCTCTCTTTCCTTATGATTTGATGGCTTTCTTTAGTGTTATACTTGGATTTCTTTCTCTTTATTTTTTGTGTGACTGTTATAGGTTTTTGATCTATGGTTACCATCAGGATCATATATATGACATCTTATGTAGCAGCCTATGTTAAGTTGATAGTCACTTAAGCTCAAACACCTTCTAAAGGTACTAAATTTTTACTCCCCCCACCCACGTTTTATGTATATGATGTCATATTTTGTCTTTTTATTTTAACCAGTTTGTAGATAATTTTGCTATTCTTTTTTTTTAAAAGAGATTTTATTTATTAATTTGACAAACAAGTAGGCAGAGAGAGAGGTAGACAGAGAGAGGAGGAAGCAGGCTCCCTGCCGAGCAGAGAGCCCGATGCAGGGCTTGATCCCAGGACCCTGGGATCATGACTTGAGCCGAAGGCAGAGGCTTTAACCCACTGAGCCACCCAGGTGCCCTTTTTGTCTCTTTTTAATAAAAACTTTATTTAAGAGAGGGAGAGAGCAAGCACAAGCAGAGGGAGGGGCAGAGAGAGAGAGAGAGAAGCAGACTCCCCGCTGCTTGGGGAGCCTGACGTGGTGCTCAGTATCAGGACCCTGAGATCATGAATTGTCACAGTCCAGCACTTAACCAACTGAGCCACCCAGGTCCCCCACTATTTTTGTCTTTAAACTTTCATAGTCACTTTATAAGTGATTAATCTACCCTTACTATGTTTGCTTTTACCTGTGAAATTTTTCCCTTTCATAATTTTCTTCTAATTATGGCCTTTTCTTTCCACTTAAATAATTTCCTTACACGTTTCTTGTAAGTCTACTTTAGTGGTGATGAACTCCTTTGATTTTGTTTGTCTGGGAAACTCCTTACCTCTCTTTCTATTCTGAATAGTAAACTTGCTAGATAGAATATGCTTAGTTGTAGGGTTGGGTTGTTTGTTTGTTTTTTTTTCCTTTTAGCATCTTGTATATATGATGCTACCTCCCTTTGGCCTGTAGTTTCTGCTGAAAAGTCATCTTATAGCTTTGTAGGGGTATATAACTCTACTTTCTCTTGCTTTTAAAAAATTTCTCTTTATCATTACTCTTTGGTTGGCATTTTAATTATTATATGTCTTGGTGTGGATATCCTTGGGTTCACATTGTTAGGAACTCTCCCTGCTTTCTATATCTTGATGTCCTCAGATTAGTCATTTTCAGGTATTATTTCCTCAAATAAACTTTTTGCCCCCTTCTCTTTCTCTTCTTTTTCTAGGATCCCTATAATGTAAATGTTGTTACACTTGATGATACCACAGAATTCCCTTATCCTAGTCTCATTTTTTATTATAGATTTTTCTTTTTGCTCTTCAGCTTGGTTGCTTTCCATTACCCTGTCTTTGAGATTGCCAATCTGTTCTGCATCCTCTAACCTGCTTGTGGCTCCCTCTAGTGTTTTTTAAATTTCTGTTATTGAATTCTTCAGCTATCACTGGTTTTTTATATTTTCTGTTTCTTTGTTGAAGTTCTCACTGAGTTCATCCACTCTTTTCTCAAGTGCTATGAGTATCTTTATGACCATTAATTTGATTTTTTTTTAACCAGGCATATTTTTGTTTCATTTTGGTCTTTTCCTGTGATTTTTGTCTTGTTCTTTCTTTTGTGACATATTCTTCTGTCTCCTCATTTTGTCTAACTCTCTGTGTCACCTTCTGTGTATTAAGGAGGTTGATTACATCTCCTAGACTCGAATGTAGTGGCCTTCTATAGAAGAGTGCTGCCCTATAGTGCAATCTCCCTTAGTCACCAGAGCCACATCCTCCAGTGGTGTCCCCTGTGTGGGCTGCTTGTACCCTCCTCTTATGGTTGGGCCTCAATTACTCTTAATTCAGCCAGCTGCAATGACCCATTTTTCCTTCTGTTTGTGCACTGGACAGGGTTTGCCCCCTGCACTGGGGAGAGACCCTGTCTGTGGAGAGACCTATCTGTGGCTACTGTGGCCTAGCTGTTTGCAAATAGCCTCACTGCCAGAGCTGCAAGTGCACAGTAGGGCAGGGCTCTCTTTCTGCATAGCCAGATAAGAGGCTTGGCTGCAGAAATTGTGTGCATTTTGGAAAGTGGGCTTAACTCTCCTCTCTCCGGAGCAGGAGTCACTTAGAAGTGGTGCTGGTCCCTGTGGGAGTTGCTTGCCGGGTGTAGTGGGACAGGAGCTGTTTTGGTAGGATGCCTGCTGAGGAATCAAGCAGGTTGGATGGGGAGGGTTCCCAGGGGAATGTGAGGGTGGGGCACCCTAATGCTAGCAAGGTAAATGAATAGTATTTCTGGCTCCCTCGATCATCTGGCTATCTAGGCTGGGGAAGGGAAAGGAAATGGCCTCCACTAGCACTCTTGTTCCTAGAAAAAAATCTCATGCAGGTTCCTGCTCCTCCAGCACATGTTCTAACATTAGTAAATAAATCTCCTTCCTGTATACTCTACGTTACATACTGTTCTCATGTTCTCATACTGTTGCTTCTGTGTTAGGTCTTGGGCTAAGTTTAGTATACTGGCTCTTTCAGGGCAAGGACTCAGCTTTCCCTCACTCTCTGGCTCTCCCACAGTTATGCATTCTGAATTTTACAGCTCTTGGATTGAAGCCCTGATCAAAGCCAGATTTCTGGGGACTCACCAGGATGGGTCCCCCAAGTCTGGGGGGTCCCTGTATGGGATCATTGTTCTTCCCCCTGTTTGTGGTTAGTTGTGCTGAGAACTTGGTTTCCAACTGCAGCTCTGCCCCTCCTGACCTTTTTGGTGTGGCTTCTGTGATGGAGCTGTTATCTTGGTGTGTCTGTGGGACAAGTTGAACTCAGGATCTTCCTATTCTGCTATCTTCCCCAAACTCCTGGTCTTTCTGATTTTAAAATATAGTAGATTCATTAGAAAACAAGAAACACCCCTGAGATGATTTTCTTTGTTCATAACATGGCTTAGGCATTTGGGAAGATTGATGGTTTTAAGATAAGTTTTAGTGAAAAAGAACCTGTGAGGGAGAGAAGGAAAAAAAATTGATGGCTCTTATTATCCTTGAACTATAAGATGAATGTTTAGAAGTATTGTTACAAGAATTACAGGCCATTAGAAAATGTGGAATACATCTTGCTTATGTACTATATTCATAGTACTTAGTTCCTGAAATGGGGAAAATTCTTTCTTTATTCCGACATTGTTTTCAGATAACAATGAATGTTTTTTAAAATGGCAAAAAATCTTTAGAAAAGAATCAGTGTTCTGTAACAATATTTTATCCACTTCTGGGTTTTCCTTTGGTATATTTAGAGTTCCCAGTGTTAACTGCTAATAGTATTTTTCTTTTTACCTACAGCACAGCCAAGTACAGCATTTGGTCATTTCTTCCTCGGTATCTGTACCTGCAGTTTAGCAAAGCTGCTAATGCTTTCTTCCTATTCATTACTATATTGCAGGTAATATTTCTGAACACATTGTTAGATTAAGCTTTTTAGTAAAGAAAATACTAGGATCTTATTTAGCTGAATAAAGAATTTGATATAGAGAATAAACTCAAACACTATAAGAAGAGAACTCTCTCCTTACAATACTCAGTAAGACATTGTAACTCCCATTTGGGGGCTGGAAAACATGTTGATGCCTAATGTATGAATTGGTCCACAGCTCTTCCTGATTTAGATCACTAATATGATATTATTAGACTGCATTTTATAATTTATGCCACCTCCATGATAGGATAATTTTAATATATTTAAAGGAATAGTTTTAAAAAAGTCCAGATGCTGGTTTAAAATAGCTAATTTTCTTTTCTTCTTCTTCTTCTTCTTCTTCTTTTTTTTGTATTTCAGTAAGAACACTTAATGTGAGATCTACCCCCTTAACGGTTTTAAGTGTACAATACAGCAGTGTTCCCCATAGACATCTGTTATACAGCAGATCCCTAGAACTTATTAATTTTGAATAACTGAAACTTTATGCTCATTAAGTAACAACTCCTCATCTCTCCCTCCCTCCAGTCCCTGACACCACCATTTTACTCTCTGAGTCCATGAATCTGACTATGTTAGGTGTCTCATAAGTGGTCTTATGCTGGATGTGTCATCCTGTGGCTGGCTCATTTCACTTGGCATAATGTCCTCAAGGTTCCTCCATGTTATTATGTGTGGCAGGCTTTCTATCATTTTAAAGGCTGAATAATATTCCATTGTATATATGCCACACTTTCTTTACCCAGTCATCCACTGACAATGAAGTTGTTCCCATACTGGCTATGGTTCTGCTATGAATGTGGGAATGCTGCTGTGTCTCCAAGATCCTGATTTCAACTCTTAGATAAATACCTAGAAGTGAGATTGCTGAACCATATGGTAATTATATTTTTAACTTTTTGAAAAAACTTCATATTACTTTTCTGTAATAGCAGCACCATTTTCTATTCCCACTGGAAGTGTACAAGAGTTCCAATCCTTTCACATCCTCATGAGCACTTGTTATTTCTTTTTTTTTTTGTTTTGCTAACAGCCATCTTAACTTGTGTGAAGTGATGTCTCACTGTAGTTTGGAGTTTCATTTGATGATTAGTGTGATGTTGAGCACCTTTCTTGTACCTCTTGGCCATGTGCAGGTTGTCTTCAGAGAAATGTCTGTTCAGGTCCTTTGCCCATTTTGATTGGATTATTATTATTACTACTATTTTTCTTATTGAGTTGAAGTTCCTTATATCAGGTGTGAGGGGGCTTCAAATATTTTCTCCTATTCTGCAGGTTGCAAAAAAATCATTTTGTTGATGATTCCCCTTGCTGTGCAGAAGCTTTTCAGTTTGATATGGTCTCTCTTGTCCAGTTTTGCTTTTGTTACCTGTGTTTTTGGCATCTTAGCCGAGAAATCATTGCCAAGACCAATATCTAAAGCTTTCCATCTTTTAGGAATAACATCTTTTCAAAAACAGTTAAACTCAACGCTTTCCATAATTTGGTTTATGCCTGTTTATTCAGCCTTGTTTGCATCATGAACCTTACAATGCAACACAATCCAAGAGGCAAATCTCCTCACAATTCCCCAATTTTCTTCTTAGCTCTAGACCTTGGTTTGTTCTGTTACCTAACCCAGAAGGCACTCATCTGGTTATACTCTATCCATTCTCTTAAAGGCACATTTTAAAATCCCCTGCCTTCAAACATCACGAAATGCCACACTGCATGCTGATTTCCCCCATCTTTATCTTCTGTAGCAATGATCGGTGCTGTATATTTTAACTGATTTTATTTTTCCTGGAAAACTGTAAATTCCTTGAGAATAGAAATAGTGCCTTCAAAATGACCAAGCTTTGGGATAAGAATTTAATGAACTGGTTGGATTGAACTTAAACAGAAGATTGGCATTAGTGAACATTTGCAGTCAAATGCTCTACCACTGGCATTAGTGAACCTTTATAAAGGTCATGTAAGTGTGTAGCAAAATCTGTAAATGAAATTAAGAACTCAAGGATGAATGATCAGGCATAGCTGCTACCTTTGGAGAACTGGTAGTCCTTTTTTATTTTATTTTTTAAAAATATTTGTCAGAGAGAGCAAGAGGACAAACAGGGGGAGCAGCAGAGGGAGAGGGAGAAGCAGGGTTCCTGCTGAGCAAGGAGCCCAATGTGGAACTCCATCACAGGACCCTGAGATCATGACCTGAGCCAAAGGCAGATGCTTAAGTAACTGAGCCACCCAGGCAGCCCCATGGGGAGCTGGTAGTCTTAATAAATGTTTCTTAAGGTATTTGTATGTTAAGTATTAAGGGAACACAGGCCCCTTTGGGCTGGAGTATGAGTGGTTCAGGAAAAGCTAGTGAAAAAGAAGATGACATTTGAGCCGAAGAGTAGAGGAGTCGTCTAACAGTAAGCAGAGGGGCAGTGGAAGAAAAGGCCTTTCAGCCACAGGAGACTGTGAGAAAAGGCACGGAAACAGGAGGCACTGGTTGCCTTCTATAAGAACCAGGGACCAAAAAGGAGAAGGGAGAGAGGTAGAATTTTCTTTGAGAACATTTTGTATATTTAGAATTGTGAAAATTTAAAGTATGAACATTTTTTCTAGTGTATGGAGTGTCCTAGAAACAGTAACCATTTTGTTTGGAGCATAGAGTAGGAAAGAATCTGAAGATGTCAGGTGAGATCAGGTTATAAGAAGCTTAGTGCTACATTCAGAAGCTTGGACTGTGTTTGAGGGATAAGAAACAGGTAGTGGCAGTCAGGAGCTAGAGTGAAGTGACCAGCTTTGGTTAGGCTTAACTGAGGAAGAGACAGAGGCCTGTGAGCGACAAGACTGGCTTGGAGGTGCATTGCAGAGAGATGGAGAAGAGGGACAGATAGGAATTATTTGAAAGGCAGATTTAACTGATAGCCTAAGCAATCCTAAAATTTCTCCCCTTTTTCCTCTGGTTCTCAAATTGCTTTTATTTTATTTTATTTATTTTGATTTAATTTTATTATTTTTTAAAGATTTATTTACTTGAGAGAGAGAGAGAGAGAGAACATGAGCAGAGAAGAGGGGCAGAAGGAGCCGAGAAGCAGGCTCCTCACTGAGCAGGGAGCCCCACCGGGACTCGATCACAGGACCTGGGATCATGACCTGAGCCAAAGGCAGATGGTTAACCCACTGAGCCATTGAACCGCCCCCTCAGATTGCTTTTAAAGTAATTATAAGAATTATTGAGAGTTTCAAAATAGACACTATTTTGCTACAGGAAGAAATAATAAGCAAGCAGGAAATAAGGAAGCATAGAGAGTACACACAGGCCCAAGTTTGGAAACATAAGCCTAAAAACTGGTCTAAATCTGGAAAACTATAAACAGTCCAATCTAGGACCTCACCTACTCTTTCGTCCATCGGGAAACTGTCACAGCCTCTTTATCACTTTATTTCTCATATCCTGTTTGTTTGTTTACTTATTTAGAGATTGTAAGCAGGGGTAAGTGGGGGAGCGGGGTGGGGAAGAGGGGGAGAAAGAATCTAAAGCAGGCTCCACGCTCAGTGCGGAGCCCCACACAGGGCTTGATCTCACAACACTGAGATTATGACCTGAGCCGAAATCGAGAGTCAGACACTTGACTGAGCCACGCAGGGTCCCTACTTTATCTCTCCTATTTTAAACAGTGGGGGATAGACCTAGAGCTGTCTCTGTAGGAAATTATGAGAAATATTATTCTCCAGCCTCTCCCAAAAATTTTTCTTGTGCCTCAAAAAGAAGATTCAGTTAACTGACCTTTTGGATTTAACTATTTTGAAGGGATGCTATTTTAGACATTTAAGTTTTAAACTATTCTCTTCGAAATGTGGTAAATGCATTGTACTGGAAAGATGATGACATAATGACCCAAGTGTTAAGCAGTCGCTCTGGTGGATTTTCCGTAACGTAATGTTTAGTCTCATGCTTCAGGGAGGGTTTCGATATGCTAAGAGTCTCCCTCTTTTTATTTAACAACATGTGTTGTTCTTATGTCCCATGTATGCTACCAGTAGCCTGGCTTTTAGCGTTGAGCAAAATATAAGATTCATCATAAGATTCACGGTGTAACTCTGATTGTTTCTGCAGCAAATTCCAGATGTGTCTCCGACAGGAAAATATACAACTCTCTTGCCTTTGGTGATTATTCTTATGGTTTCAGGCATCAAAGAGATTGTAGAAGATTATGTAAGTTCACTGTTAGTGAAATGTTCTCAAAATTATTGCCTTGAATAGAAGAGACATAGTTGTGTTGTTGTTCTCAAGCTTCTTGTTGGAACTGGTATAATTCTTTAAATCTGTAGTTGATGTGAAAAACCAAAGTTTTAAGGTTTCAAATCTTAAATTGTGTGTGTGTGTGTTTGAGAAACCAGTAGGATTTAATTGTAGTCATAAGATGTATCTTGAGGATCTAATGCAACCAGAAAATCCTAACTGGCTAAAAAGTTCAGGAATTGTGCAGTGACTTCATTTCTCCTTTAACCTTATCACAGATACAATTTTTTTCCCCCAAGATTTTATCTATTTGTTAGAGAGCGTAAGCAGGGGGAGGGCAGTGCAGGTAGCATGGGCAGCAGGCTCCCAGCTGAGCAAAGGAGCCCGGTGCAAGACTCTATCTCAGGACCCTGAGATCATGACCTGACCCAAAGGCAGATGCTTAATTGACTGAGCCACCTGGGTGTCCTCACAGATAAAATTTCACATGAGCCTACAGATTTTAGCAGTAAAGGAAAAGAGAGAGATTTAGTATTGTTTTCCATTGGTTCTGACCCTACCTGCTACAGCTGGGCTCACTGTAGTAGGGTCCCCTTTTTCCTCACTCACTATCCTAATGCTCATTTTCCAAAATTGCCAGCTATTGTTATTCCTAGGTTTCTGCCTCATTCCTTCATATCTTGTAAAGATAGGTCATCAGTAAAATCTATTTGGTTGCTGGTCTTTTGATTGCTTTATACTATGAAGGAATTTTTCAAACTTAATCAAAATCCTTGGGCTAAACTGGGGCATAATTCAAGATTGCTAATTATGTGTTTAACTAGAAGGATGGTCATTGAAAGCAATATATAATATGCTGACATTTTAAGTAGCACTTCACTCTGTAGGAAGCACTGTATTGTATATATTTATGTGTGTGTGTGTGTGTGTGTGTGTGTGTGTGTGTGTGTGTATTAATTTAAATTGAGGCACATTCTAGCTAGTGACCTGTGACCTGACCTGGCTACATTCATAGGAGGCAGAGTTGGAATGTCAACCAAGACAGGCCATCTCTACCGGCCACATACTTAACCACTATGCTGTGCTCCCTCCCTTAGATCACATCTCAATTTAGAGAGCCAATAAGGGTAAAACAAAATTGAAATCAGTTATGGCCAAAAAATGCACACACACAAAAACAAACCCTAAAACAAAACAAAAAGCCCAAAACCCATTACAATTAGGTTTGCTGCCCCTATTCTTTCCTAGGCCCACCATATTGTGTTATGATGACTTGTGTTATGATGTGAATTACTCACTTTGAACTTTTAACATAATGAATTTTTTTTATAACAGAAACGACACATGGCAGACAAATTAGTTAACACAAAGACGGTGATAGGTAAGATATCAGATGAAGCTCCTATTCCCTTTCACTATAAAAAATATCTAAATTGACCAGATACATGTGCTGTGTTTCATAACATTTTATTATTTAAATAAATATAGAAAGCAAAGAACAACAACCATCAGGAACTGTTTCCTATATGTAAGAATCATCAATTATGTTAATTAGAATAAAATAAATGAAAAAAGATGGGAAGTTGGAATATTTGGGTTATGAGCAATTCTTATGTCAATAAAGAAGATCTGGGTGTTACATAGTCTCTCTCAGTCCTAATTTCGATATGTGCTAATTTTATAATTGATTAAAAATATATAATGTTGCTTTTCCGGCCATCAGCCAGTATCTTAGCAAACTGTTTTCTCTCTAGGATCAGAAGTAACTTAACATAACTTTACGTAATAGTCATCTATTCTTATGTTAAGTTACATTATATTATATTGTTCTATTTTGGTTCATTGCATGTGAACATAGTTTACATCTCTTTCTAGTTTATATCAAGGTTTAATTAGTGAAGACAGTAATTTATAAAGAAACACATTTAGTTTTTTTGAAAAATATCTTACTATTTTATTATAAGGACTTTACCTTATTAGGACTTTACCTAATTAAATTGTCACAGTTAATACATAGCTCTATGTTTTCCAGTGTTAAGAGAGAATACATGGAAAACGATTATGTGGAAAGAGGTAAGAATGTATTTTAACTTTTAAGCGAGTAATAAGCACCTCCCATATTGAGAGTTACAGATTTTTATCTCTGAAACATGTCTTCAAGAACTGTCATATTATCCTATTTTGTAGGTGAGGAAGGAAGTAGAGGACCAAAGAGAATAACTGTTTTACTCAAGGTCGTACAGCCTGGCAGTGGTGAAAATAGGCTTTGAATTTAAGTCTATCTGGTTGGAAGTCTACATGCTTTCAATTTGTCTCTGTGTTACTTTTGTGTCATTCACTGGAATATTGAGAGACAATGCTTCTTCACAAACTGTTGCTCAGGGTACACGGAGACTACCTAAGGGAATGTCTTCATGAATATTTGCCCTTGGGGTAGAAGTTAAAGGCATAGTGGGGCTAGATACTTTGTCCTCATTAATAATTCACTGCTGACCAGTATAAAATGCCTTTGAAGACCAATTGTAAGAGTGTTTTGGTTTCTAAGTATCATCAGTATGTCTTTCCCTGAGAGAAATCAAGCAGGAGAGTTAACCATGATTGCATTTTGCTCCTCTCATTGGGACTAAGAGAAAAAAGTCCCTGAGACATCAACTCTATTTCTGGTTGGCAGAGTCTCAGGAGAGAGGGTTGGTGAGAGACAAGAGGAGAGGAGTGAGGCTGCAGTGGGGCTGGGGGGGGGGGGGACTTTTTTCTGCAGAGGGGTGATTACATGAATGAGTTTTAATTTACCCCCATTGCCTTCCACTGGAAGAACAGGTCACACAGCTAGCTAGAGCCAAGGACCAGGAATTCTTGTCCCTCTAACTCCTTTTACCACTTGTATAACCAAATAGAGAACTTTACAGATCTGGTGTTTACAAAAGGAAAAGGGAGTTGATGTGGGGGTCCTGTGGGCAAAAGAGAAAAAGTTTGTAAGAGATGTACTGGTCATGATCACTCTTAGGGAAACCTGTTATCCTATGTTATCTGATAACTCCCTGTTATGAGATCCCCGGGGGCATAATCTTCCGTGTCAATATCCTTTCTGGGGGGAAATCTAGTTTTAATTACAAAGTGTCAACTTGTCTCATTCTAGCCATTGTGAGATCTTGCTGTAAGTTAGTTGTTTATATAAGCTACAAATGCTTTATTATTCATTGCACTGTGAACTTGATGTAAGTTGTGAATGTTTAATTGTCAATCCTTTTTCTCAGCATTTATGGACACTTAGAGCTTTAAGGTTCTCTCCTCACTTTGATATAGAAGGATTTAATTAATCTCTGCTGAATTAATGAAGATAGAAATGATCTGCCTAATCATATTATGAAAAGAAAAATAGTCTCCTTGTTCCTTTCCTCCTCAGAAATTATTACTTTTTTCAATATAGGTCCAGAAATTGGTTTAGGAGTGATCTTGACCCTCTTTCTCTGCCCACCCTCCCTCCCTCTGCTCCACTTTTCTAGCTGCCCAGGAAGGGCCTGCCAATTTTAAAAGCTGTGTCCTCAATACCTAGCACAGTGTAAATGCTTAAGGGGTTAAAGAAAAAGTACACAGGAAGAAAGCATTAAAAACTCATACTGCTTTCTTTTTTTTTTTTTTTTTAAGATTTATTTATTTATTTGACAGACAGAGATGAGATCACAAGTAGGCAGAGAGGCAGGCAGAGAGACGGGGAGAAGCAGGCTCCCGCTGAGCAGAGAGCCTGATGCGGGGCTCGATCCCAGGACCCTGGGATCATGACCTGAGCTGAAGGCAGAGGCCTTAACCCACTGAGCCACCCAGGCGCCCCGCTTTCTTCATGTATTGTTCCTGGTATTTACATCTTTCTCTTTTAGTTAAAAGTTAGAATTCATTCATACATTCAGTCAACAAGTATTGATTGATTGATTGACTAATGTATCAGGTAGAGGGAGATGGGCATTTTTTTCTGTTCTACATGGAGCTCACAGACCAGCAGAGAAAAGCCCAACATTAGGCAAGCAATTACGGTGTGATAGTGTACGAACAGTGCATAATGGCAAAAACAGTACTATCAATAAGTCTGTTTGGATTTCTCAACCTTGGCACAATTTACATTTTGGGGCCAGAAAATTCTTTGTTGTGGGCGGTTGTCCTGTGCATTGTGAACTTTTAGCAGTATCCCTGGCTTCTACCCACTAGACCCCAGTAGCATCGTCTCCTAAAACCCGCAGAGTTGTGGTACCCAGAAATGTTTCTGGACATGGCTAAATGTCCCTGGAGGGAGGGGAGGGGACACTAGCCCCCAGTTAAGAACAACTCTTTTAGAGGAGTGACTCACTCAAAATATAAAATTGTTCTAATGTAGCTGAAGTTTCTTAACATGGCTCCAGGATTTTGACATCATATTTTTTCTTAAGAATATTTGACACATTTTGACTCTATTTTTGCTTTTTAAAATTCATGCTTCTGTGATTTCTTTCCTGGTTTAAAAGGTAAATGTGGGCGACATTGTGAAGGCCTCCAATGGACAGTTCCTTCCTGCAGACATGGTTCTGATCTCTTCCAGGTTCGTTATGATAGTGGGCATTTAAGAAACTTTTTTTTTTTTTAGGTTTATTTATTCATTTTAGAGTGTGCGGGGGAGGGTGGCAGACAGGGAGTGAGAGTCTCAGACTCTGTGCTGAGCACGGAGCCTCATGCAGGGCTTGGTCTCACGACCCTGAGATTGGAAGCTGAGCTGAAACCAAGGGTCTGGAACTGAACAGATTGAGCCACCCAGGCTCTCCCATTTAAGGAATTTTATTCTGAATTAGAAATTTTAAGAAAATTATAGGCCTTCCCTTCTCACCCCTTTCTCCATCCCTTTCTCTATATTATAGACCAACAAAGTTACTGCAGAGTTGTGGAATCAGCAAAATTTTACCATGAAAGGACTGATAATCAATATTTTCAGCTTTGAGGGCCATGCAGTCTCTGTTGTAGCATCAGAAGCAGCCATAGGCAATATAGAAACAGATAGGTGTGGACCTGTTCCAATAAAACTTTATTTATAAAAAGAGGGGGGGCCCAGAATTAGCCTGTGGGCCATAGTTTGCTGACTGCTATTCTGTACTTTTATCTTTTCTTTAATTTTGCTGAACATATTTTCTTCTTTCCTAATTGTTAGATTAACTTCATCCCCTCTATAATTTCTACAGACATTCAGCACAATTTAAAATATTTACACTTATGATCATATTTTAATCTCATAGCAATTCTGAGGTGTCCCCTTTCTATAAACAAAGTGACTCACACAGAGACGTAAGTGATTTTTTTTCAGTATCATTAAGTGGACTTGTCTGAGTACCAAGTTTAAAAACACAGCCTCTGTTCTTTTTGTAGAACTATATTGCTTTATTCATTGGCTGTTTTGGAGGAAACTTACACAGAGACTCCCTGCAATGAGTCATGTCTGACCACCTCTCCATATGCTTCTATGTTGGGCCCCCTGGGGAGCTCGGCTGTCCCCTCCTTCATGTTCTCTGTAAGGAGAACACAGTCTGGGGCATCTGTGGGTAAGAGTGACTATAGTCATGAACACTGCTGCATTTGACATGTTGGGTAAACTCTTTACCTAGATCAAGTCATAATCACTCAAAGTGATTAAAAAACAAAAGTTCCTAGCCTTCTAGACACACATCCTCTTGGAGCATGGAGAGATTTATTGGGAGGAGAGATTTGTTCTAGAGCCATTGTCTAAGCTTCTGGAAAAGCAGTAATACCAGTGCTAGTTCTTATTCCTACCAGATAGACTTTGTTCTTTTGCCATCAATGCATTAACCCACTGGACAAAGGAACTTAGTGTTGCCGATGTGTTTCTCTTTTGGGTTTGGTTAGGAGTATGGGCTTCACCCAGAAGCCAGAGAGGTACCATAAAGGGTTTTGTTTCTGTACCCTCCACATCATTTGTATGTACGACTTTCTTTGCCGCTTGCTTGCTTGCTTGCTTTCTAAACAGTACTGCTTATATGAAAACCAGTCTCTTTTGGGGGTAGGAGAGAAGCAGGGGAGAAACAAAAATCATTATTCTTGGACTATTTTTTTCTGGAAGTCTTACAGATGATATTTTCTAAGTTTTCACCTGCCCCTATTAAATAGTTTAGACAGACAGACAGACACACACACACACACACACACACACCAATGTTTATTTGATTGGGCATAAAAGTAAGAAAACCAAATCGAGTCCTAGAATGAACTGAGATCCTAAGAACCCTGAAAGGCAATCCCGTGTCAGCATAAGCTTTTTCCCTGAGTGTTTCTGCCAAACCTCAAGACCATAAGTTTTCATTTCATTGAGCATAAGAAGTAGGTGATTCTTACATAAAGGTGAGAACTACACCCTTAGTTAAGGGAGAATGAAGAGTAAAAACCACCATGCTGTAGGGGGCAATAAAGAAATGTGCTTGTCTTGACTTGAGCATAGGGTGGAGGGAAAACATTCCCTGCAAAAATTCAAGCTGGCTCATGCAGATGTGAGCTCTGAATTCACCTTGCCTGTGTGCTGAAAAAATTTTAAGCAGAGGATTTAATGTGATCATGGAAAATGAAGAAGAAATCTCTAATTAGTTAGAAGGAGATAAAACAGAATGGAAAAGGTAACAGTCCAAAAGATAATGGCTGAAAAATTTTCAGAATTGTTGAAAATCTGTCCCTTGGATTCATTGGGTTACTTGGATCTGAAGCTAGATCTAAATAATAGGAAACATCAGACTAATTTTGAGTATGATAATCAGAACTGTACCAAAGGTGTTAATATTGTTCAGAATGAGAGTAAAGATATCAATTGGCTAGAAACCTTAAACTCTGGATATTTGTCTAAAAATTTGCTTTAATATCTAAAAGATTAGACATAGAGTATAGAGAGCTTCTAGCCATATCAAGGGGGGAAATTACTTGAGAAAAAGGAAAAGTAACTAAAAGAATAAAAAAAGGCAAAAAGAGGGAGAAATAAAATGCCCTTAATCAGGTAGTAGAATAAATAAAAAATCAATTACAAATAAAGCAAATAGATTTCAGAAGTGAAAGAATATTATAAAATTGTCCAGCTATATGTTGTTCACAAGAATTTCACAAAACACAAGTGCTCAGGAAGATTGAAATGAAAGGATGAAAAAATACATACAGAAAATAGAAAACAAGTCCAGAAAGATGGCATCACCATTAGATACAATAGAGTTTGAGACAAAAAGCATTATTTGAGATAAGGTATCATGGAAGAAAAAGAAAAAAGGCCACTTCATAATAACAGTTTCAATTCATGGAGAAATGTCATAGGTTAAAGATAAAGAAAAAACTTATATATCTATAAGAAATTTACAAACTCAACATCCTACTGGGAGGCTTCAGTATTTGCTTTCAGGAATTGATCAAATGGAGAAAAAAGTCATCATGGTGGTAGAAGATTTGAAAAGCACAGCAACAACCTTGAAATAATGGCATGTATAGAGATTTTTGGTCTATTGTATATCAAAAAGTGATGTATACATATTCTTCACAATTCTTCACAATTAGGAACACTTGTCAAAATTGTTAGGACATAAGAAAGAACCAACAGATTCTGAGAGACTGGTATCCCACAGGCCACTTGTTCTGACCAGAATGCTATTAAGTCTGAAATCAGGAATAAAAAGATAATTAGGAACCTTATATGTTAGAAATAAAACATGCCCCTAAACAACTCATTGGTCAAAGAGGCAATCCTGATGGAAACTGGAAAATACTTAGATTTTAGTAGTTATGAGAATGCATCAAACCTCCTATGATACAGCTAAGTTGACAGACATTTTTAGTTTAAAATGCTTTCATTAAAAAAAGAAGAAATGCCAAAAAAAATGAGCTAAGAATCTAGTCTAAAAAGTTAGCTACAGTAGAAAGGAATAAACTCAAATCAGGCATAATAGAAAAAGATTTTGGAAGTTCTTACTTTGTTGTGTCACTGGCATCTTTAGTAAAAATATATTTTTATTTTGTGGGTATATGGTCTTGGTTGGCAAAATTGATACATATTGTTTTACTTTAAACTTGATATTCAGCAAATGAGATAGAGTCAAAAGAGTAAGACTGAATTTAAGACTAAGTCAACTTTATTGACAATTTTTGTTATTCTTTGTGACATTTTCCTCCCAAACAATTAATTTTCATGAGTAATTGCATTTGACATGGAATAAAATCTGACAAAACAAATGTTCTTTAATTCAGTGTCTTGATTTCTTAACTGGTGAGGTTAGATAGAAATAGAGAAGCCCAGGGCACCTGGGTGGCTCACATCATGATCTCAGGTTCTGAGATGGAGCCCCGTATCAGGCTCCCTGCTTGGTGGGGAGTCTGCTTCTCCCTCTGCCTCTTCTCTCTCTCTTTCTCTCTTGAATAAATAAATAAATAAAATCTGAAAAAAAAATAGAGAAGCCAAAGTGTAGTGTTTGTCTGAGAGCCCCTGCTCTGGCAGAGTTATCCTAAAGATTTTATTCTCATTATAAAGGCCATCGAGGGGCGCCTGGATGGCCCAGTCATTTAAGTGTCTTGTCTTTGGCTCAGGTCATGTTTGCAGAGTCCTGGGATCAAGCTCCACATTGGGCTTCTTGTTCACTGGAGAGTCTGCTTCTACCTCTCCTGCTGTCCCTTCCCTCTAGTTTGTATGTGCTCTCTCTCTCTCTCACTCATTCTTTCTCAAATAAATACATACATAAATAAAATCTTAAAAAAAAGAAGAAAGAAGGCGGCCATGGAACTTGAGCCATTGGGTCCTAGGTTTGACCTTAGTTGTGACACTGGTTTGTTCTGAACTATATAACCTCTTCTGCTCACCCTCAGCCATTTCTCTTTTTGGGATTAAAGAGTAATCACACAGCTTTGTGAGGGTAGAAAGTTTCTACTACAAAGTGAATTTTAGGCTGGTAGTATCATACTACTAATTTCTCCTGAAAAACTAATTGTAGTTCTTTCAGTTTTGAATAGCCCTTTGCAGCTGTTGATGTAGGTCCCATTTCGCTGTTAACATTATTGGGAATTTGATTTTTGGAGAGATAGTAATTCAGTGTTATTTGCTTTATTTTCCTTAGTGAGCCTCAAGTAACGTGTTATGTAGCAACATCTAATCTGGATGGGGAGACAAACCTAAAAATACGACAGGTAAGGACACCTTCGAAATCCTAATTTTGTGCTTAAGCTCACAATGTCAAGTTTTGGCAGGTGCCAGTTTTTGTTTTTGTTTTTTTTGTTGTTGTTCATGAAGAAAAGTATCTCACTGCTGTTGTGTGGATATAATTCATCCTCATCAGTTATTTACAGGGGACTTTAAAAAGAATACGTAAGAACTAGGTAATATGGTACTAGTGCAAGAAAAAGAATATCCTATAAAACACAGATCATATAAAGGATAACATGCCTTGATACATATTATTTTGAGGATATTTTTGCTCTTTGGTGATAAAACTGTCATGATAAATATCATAACTAGATTAAAGACTCCTTGCTCAGCAGAGAGTCTGCTTCTCCTTCTCCCTCTGCCCCTTCCTCTACTCCTGCTCGTTGTGTGCATAAAATCTTTAAAAAAATAGAGTATCATTTATAAGTGCTCAAAATATGAATTGGGCACCAGGGTGGTGCAGTTGGTTAAGCATCTGACTCTTGGTTTTGACTCAGGTCATGATCTCACGGTTGTGAGATCAAGCCCTGCATTGGGCTTTGCACTTGATGACTCTCTCTCTTTCCCTCTGCCCCTGCACTTTCTCTCTCTCTCTCTAAAAGAAATAAATCTTTTAAAAAATATGAATTAAGTGTAAATCTAACAAGATAGACGGGATCTGTATGCTGAAAATTTCATTATAATGTTGATGAAGGAAATTAAAGAAGATCTAGATAAATGGAGAGGTAAACAATGTTCATGGATTGGAAGACTCAACATAGTAAGAATGTTAAGTCTTCCTGAACTGAAATTCAGGTTTAATGTGACTCCTATGAAAATACCAGCAAGATCTTTTGTAGAGATATATGAGCTTATCCCAAAATGTGTATAGAAATGCAAAGAAACTATAGTAGCTAAAAGCAGCATAAAATGGAAGGAATAAATCTACCTGATTTCAAATCATTCTATGACTACAGTAACCAAGAATGTATAGTTTTGGTAAACACACAGTTCAATGCAGCAGACTAGAAAACCCCAAAATAGATCTACACAAATATGCCCGAATGATTTTGTCAAAGGAGCAAAAGCAATTCACTGAAGAAAGATAACCTTTTCAACAAACAGTGCTGGAGCAATTGTATGTTTTTTAGGGAAAAAAAAAAAAACCAACCCTGACCTAAGTCTCATACTTTATACAAAAGTTTACTAATAATTTATCATAACTTAAATGTAAAATGTGAAACTATAAAACTTTTAGGAAAAAAATTTGGAAAAAAAATCTTTAGAATTTGGAGTAGGCCAAGATTTTTCAGAATCAATACTAAAAATATGATCCAGGAAAGGAAAACTT
This sequence comes from Taxidea taxus jeffersonii, assembly GCA_003697995.1. Lineage (NCBI taxonomy): Eukaryota > Metazoa > Chordata > Mammalia > Carnivora > Mustelidae > Taxidea > Taxidea taxus. Next base: position 7,807 of record ML108566.1, on the reverse strand, counting down.
GATCAATTGGACCTCATCAAAATGAAAAGTTTTTGCTTTTGAAGAGGATGAAAAGATAAGCTGAAAACTGGGAGAAAATATTTGCAAACCACATACCTGACAAAGGCCTTGTATATGGAATATATAAAGAACACTCAAAATGCTACAGAAAAAAAAGCTGAACTAAACAAGTCAATTAGAACATGGGCAAAAAGAGACATTTCATAGGACAGGGTAATAAAATGGTAAATAAGCACATGAAGATAGCTTCTACATCATTAGACATCAGGGAAGTACAAATTAAAATCAAAGTGAAATGTTACTACACACCTATCAGAATGGCCAAAATTAAAAATAGTTCCAACACCAAATGTAGGTAAGGATGTGGAGAAACTGGATCATATGAACACAATGGGTGAGAATATAAAATGATACAGCCACTTGGGAAAAACATTTTGGTGGTTTTGTATATAATTGAACATGCAAATATTATACAACCCAGTACTGTCCCAGAGAGATGAAAACCCTATGTTCACAAGACAGACAACCTTAATGCAAATGTTTATTGCAGCTTTATTAGCAATAGCCAGCTGTTCTCTAGTGGGTGAGTGTTTAACTATGATACATCTGTACTTATTTTTGTTTATTGATCTTAAATCCAGCCACCTTACTAAACTCTTACACATTTTTATGATTTTTAAGTCAAGCAGATAGGACTTTTTGGGTAATAAATTCTTTCTTTAAAAGTTGGTTCATTTTTGGTGTTTACTTTTCAGTAATCATACCTAATTTCTTTTTACCCCAGTCTTATGGCATTACCTAGAAACTCCTGAGCAGTTGCAAATAAATTTGGTGATAGAACTTAGCCTCTTCTTGATCCTAACATGGAAATGCTCTAACATTTTATAGTTAAGTATGGATAGTTGCTTTTTGTTTGCTTTTTACCAAATTTGTGAAGTTTTGCTAAGAGTGCTATTTTTCTAGAATTTTATTTTAAAGATTTTTACTAATTTTTTCAGCCTCTCGATATGATAATGCTTTTTCTTTTTTAATTAATATATCACCCTTGAGCATCTGTTTTTAGCATGCTGGTAATACATATTTTCTTTTCCTGGGAAATAATTTATTCATGTTGTTTGTTCATTTTTCTATTGGGATATTTATGTTTTTGTTGGTTTATAGGATTTCTTTACATATTTTTCATACTAATTCTTTATGAGTTATATGTATTATAAATGTCTAGAAGACATTGACCCTATTGGTAACTTGCTCTTGTACTTCTTTAGGGCATCTTTTAACAGAAGTGCGTCTCAAACTGTTTCAGTATAGGTTTCTGAGTGTCAAAATTTCCAAGACATTGTTTGCATGCTTGAAAATATTTGCATTAAACTTTCACATTTGTATTTGGGAACATATAACATTCTAAGTTTAAAGGTCTTTTATTTAAATAATTAAAAATAAAAATTCACTGTCTTCCTATATCTTGTATTGCTGTTAAAAAGACTGATGACAAATTTGGTTCTTGTTCTCCTGAAGATGATCTGCTTTTTCTCTCTGGAGCTGAGATCCTCTTATTGCAATGAGACATTCTCTAGATCAGTGTTTCTCCAAGCTTGATCCCTGGACCAGCACTGTCAGCATTCTTTTGTAAATGCAAATTCTAGTGACCCTCTCCAGACCTACTGAATAAAAAAATCCTGGGGGTAAATCTCAGCAGTCTGTATTTTAAAGACTTCCAGATGAATCTGATGTAAGCATATCAGGTGATGCATGGAATCACTATTGTAGATCCTTGCTACTCTAAACGTGGTCTAGAGTTCAACATCATTAGTCATAGATGTATCAAACATGATATGATGTTTGGTTAAATTGACTAAGCTTTCAAAAATGTTATTTTTCTATAGAGATGATGAGAATGTAACTTTCCTACTTCTTTCAACCTTATTAAAATTATTTGCGAAATGCTGGTGTGGAAAAGTTTTCTAACAGAAGTTTATGTTGTTTGATGTACATTACTTATTACCTGATAAATGCAGTACAGTTTTAGACTCTGATTTTCTTAATTTGCTCTTATGAACCACTAGACATTGACCTTTGCTATTAAGATTAAATTTTCATTATTTTTTTAAAAAATTTTCATTATTTTTTAACTTTGGCTTTATCTTACAGGCGTTGTTAGAAACAGCTGAAATGCAAACAGAAAAACAATTGTCAGACCTGTCTGGAAAAATAGAATGTGAAGGACCTAATCGTCATTTCAATACCTTCGTTGGAACCTTGTATCTAAATGGTAAAAGGTATAGTCTTTCACGCCTCAAACATTTTTTTAAAATGGAAAATAAAATGTGGCAGTTTTTGTTCTCTTGGTTGATAACATTTAAACCTTTATATTTTTTCATTTTTTACTTGATATTGAAATACCTGAGGTGTCAATATGTTGTTTAAAAAAAAAAAGGAATTTTTAAGTATAGGAGGAAAGTGTATGGCATTTTCTTAATCAGTATACCTGCAAATGGAAAGACTAGAGAAATTGGTCCAAGTTCCCTTTGCGGACAAGCACTCAGCACATCCCTTGGGGAAAATTAGTGGAAAGAACAAGGTTTTGAAATTCATCCAAGAAGAGAAGCCACTAAGGTTTCAGTTTGATAATGAAGGATTTTTCCTAATTTCTACCCCACTTAGCTTCCACTTAAGACTCTTACAGAAACATCTTTTACAGTAGGTTGGCTGTACTGGAGGAGAGGAGGACAGGTAAATATGGCTGACTGAGCTTCTTTTGTGTGCTCTGAATGCCCATGTGTAATCTTTTCTGCAGATTACCAAGTTGGCACCCAGGCACTTATTCCTCCTCCTAATCTTCCTGACAATAAATTTTATAGTCACCCTATGCAAAAGAGATACTTTCTCTCTAAAAGTTCGACATGCTGTTGGGTTAGTGAGAAATGGATGCTAAAACATTGGTTTTCAATGCTCTTTTAGAAAGAGGTACTTCCTATGAAGACACAAGTGTTTTTATTGCTCTTTACCCCCAAAGTTGAACTTGACAGAAGGAAATATACATAAGGCAAAAACTTACACTTGCTTTATATTGTGAAAAGAAAAGGAAAATCTTTTTGGTTTACTTATAAATGCTCTTCTTTATTTTTAGCCCTGTTCCAATTGGACCAGATCAGGTCTTGCTAAGAGGTACACAACTTAAAAATACTCAGTGGATCCTTGGCATAGTTGTTTACACCGGATTTGAAACCAAATTCATGCAGGTAAAATAACTTGTGATGACAAATAGTATTGCCTCTAGATTTTTTCTTCTTTTAGGAAGTGAGGGATTTAGTATTTATCTCTTGAATTAGGACGCTTATATCTGGGAGCACGTGGGTGGCTCAGTTGGTTAAATGTCTGCCTTTGGTTCATGTCATGATACCAAAGTCCTGGGATCAAGTCCCACATCGGACTTCCTGCTCAATGGGGAGTCAGCTTCTCCTTCTGCCCCTCCTCCTGCTCAAGCTCTCTCTTAAGTAAATACATAAAATCTTTTTTTTTTTTTAAAGGAAGCTTATTTCTGTTTATTAACCTGAACTTTGAAGGGAGGTCCATATTTCATTTTAGTCTATATGGCTCCAATTTATGGTAAGATTATTTTGGCCAAAATGACATTAGAAGTTCTGTGTGAATTCCTTCCCTCATGTACCATTCCTCTCAATCATCTTTTTTCCTTTCTTTTTAAAAATTCTATAATGAGCAAATATTTAATAATATGTATACAGACACATAAATGTGCAGAAAACACTTCATTTTGGCAAAAATGGTATCAATCTATACAGACTATTATGCGAATTGCTATTTAAGACTTAAAATTACATTCTATATTAATTATATTATGCATATGATTAATATAATTATATGTATTTAATTAATTATATTAATAATTCTATATCAATCTAAATATTAATTATATTAATATTAGGGAGAGGTGCCGGGGTGGCTCAGTCGGTTGGAGGTCGGACTCTTGATTTCAGCCCAGGTTCTGATCTCAGTGTCCTGGATGGATTGAGCCCTGCATGAGACTTCATGCTTAGAGCAGAGTCTGCTTAAGCTTCTTTCTCCTTCTCCCTCTCCCTCTGCCCCTTCTCCCACCTGTGTGCTCTCTCTCTCTGTCTCAGATAAAAAAATAAATAAATCTTTAACATGTGGAAATGATACAGTTACCGTAGAGAGTCTAGGGAAGAGAAACTATTATAAATATTGCTGCAGTGAACATGGATAGTTGCTTACTTATTTTATTTTTACAGAAGATAAATCTCTAGCATTGAAATTGTTGAAACAAAAGGGAGCATGTTTTTTGGAAGTTTTTATTTAAATTCCAGCTTGAGGGAGATGGGTGGGGGATGGGTTGAATAGGTGATGGAGATTAAGGAGGGTACTTGTGGTGAGCACCAGGTATTGTGAGGAAGTGTTGAATCACAAAATCATATGCCTGGAAGTCAACTGCCATCTTTGTTTGGGAGTAGGAACTTTTTGCATGTTTATTATTCATGAGAAGTAACTTGACAGTAGGTCTACCCATTATACTATCTGCTATACCATTATACTATCCGCTAAAATACAATATTTGGCTTTGACTATTCTTTCTATAAATATCTCTTTAGTACCTAGGTAATATCCAGATGCTGTGCTAAGACCTTGGGGTCTAGTAGACCTATTACTTGTCCTTGAGTTACTTGCAATGTGTGAAGGAAGACAGTCAAGGTAACATAATAGCAAGAGGTCCCTCAGGAGTGGGGAGTGTAGGACGTTCCATATCTACATGAGAGCTCCATCCAGCATGATGTTGAGGCTACTGTGGGGAAGTAGCATGTAAAGCAAGACCTGATGCTGAGTAGAATACACGGAAGTGTCAAGAGTGTGGAGGAGTTCAGAAAGAAGGGAGGCAGGTAGGACAGAACTAAGCCAAGGATTGGCATGTGTCCAAGGGCCATGTGGGTACTGCAACTCAGAGCGACTGTCGCATAAATGGCAGACAGAGAAGGCATGGAATGGTGACAGATGAGTCTGAGGAGAGTTGGAAGCTTTCCCACTGAGACCTGGGTACATTTTCTTGCAAAGCTATGACTGGTGACACTCCACTCTGTTTGTTTCCCAATTTCTTGCCTCACTTTTCTTCTTCCTCTCATTCCTCCTGCCCTGGGATTGTACCTTGCAACAATGCATTAATGGGTAAGATTTCCTTATACTCTGTATACTAGGAGCCCCAGACTAAGACAATGATGCAAACATACTCTATCCCCAACTAGAAGTTTGTATTTAGACAGGGAACCAAGGGCAACATAGAACACACAGAATCATGACCCATGATTCAGTGTAAAATGGTGACCCTCAAACAGTATCAAATGATCGTGCTGTCTTACTTAATTGTACACCTGGTAATACAACACTGCATCTCAGATTTAAATGTCTGCTGTTCATGTAAGAAGCCCACTCCATTATCCTCACAGTGTGGCTTGTCTGTGCTGCAGTCCATGAGAAAGTATGTCCTTCTCTATGTGTTGTGGATATAAATCATTGCAGAAGTTTATTATACATGTTGATTTTGTTGTTTTGGAATAACAGAAATCTCAAAGAGGGCTTTTCCATGACTTTAGGAAAGAAAAAACTAGTAAATGTCAATATGTCCTTATTGAAAGATTTTAAGTACAATGCCCTTAGTTAAAAACTGTTCTATATTGTACAACATTTGAAGACATAACTTATACAGGTCAGCAAAAGAGAAGGAATGACATGATTGTTTTGGAGATATTATACATAAGTGTATATGTGCATAGATATATGTACATATATACATACATATATATACAAATTATGTGCACACACATGGATGTTCTCTAATAATAGGCTTAATGCAGTTAAACCTAGGATCTAAAGAAAATCTTGTTCCTATGCTTTGTAAAAAGTTGAGTAATTGATATCAATCATATTTTCATAACTTGTAGACTTTGAGGATTTATGTTTCTACATTAAAACATGTAGAAATGGTAAACTTAATCTGGCAAAGTGTGATTGAAAAGTTAAATATTTCTATCTGTATCTGTGTGCGTGTATATATATATACATGCTTGTCAATTATATATGTTATATATTAAAAAATTAAATATACATTATTTGCTAACATTTCAGTAGACCTCTGCAGACAATTTTAAAAAAATTATGGGCAAATCTGAAATGCTAGTAGAAAATTATTTGAAACTCTCACTGTATCCCTAACCCAGAGCTTTGGTTTCCAATATGCATGTCAGAGCAATCATTGTACTGGTAAAATCTTGAATATTTTCCCAATAGACTCAGATGAAAGGTATCTTTCTATGGTTTTTAAGTCAGAAATAACTCAAAACTATAAGTAGTAAAGCCAATAAATTACTATGGTCTTTTGATCTTTTTTGTTATTGTGAGGGGAAATCTGTACAGATCACCTAGACTGATTTACCATATTTGATTTTTTTAAAACCCTAGAACTCTGGGGTGAGTGTCTGTGTGAATATGTTCTTTGTGTATTAGTAAAAAAGCTTCATGGACCAAAGTGGAAAGCCATGTCATTCAACAATATGGCATACTTTTAGTCTTCATAGTTATTTGACAAAAAAACGTGTTCTACTTTTCAACTGTTGGGTTTTTTTTTTTTAACCTCTTTTTGCCATCAAAGTATTCATGCATTATAATTCCTTTGATTGTTTTTCATTCTTTTTGGTGTGTGTACATGTGCCATTATGCAGAATTCTATCAAATTGCCTTTCAAGAGATCAAATGTTGAGAAGGTGACCAATGTGCAGATCCTGGTGTTGTTCCTGCTAGTCCTGGCCATGTCCTTGGTGAGCTGTGTAGGAGCCATACTCTGGAATGAATGGTATGGAGAAGGCATTTGGTACATCAGGATGAAGGGTAAGTGTCCAAGGGTGGTAAGAAGATACCATTTTGGGAGTTGTAATTCTGTACCCCTAAGGTTTAATGAGTTTAGAAACAATGTTTCCTTCTTAAGATCATTCTGCCAGTTCCACATAATTTTGGCATTCCAGAATAAAGGAGAGGGAGGAGTCAAGGCAGAGGAATGAGACTGTGAGCCAGACAAGGCCCACATTTTTGCCTCTGCCACTTAGTCACCAGGGGAGGGTGGACAAGGTCTTTTGCTTCTCTAAGCATGCCCTCCCTCATTTGAAAATGGCCATAATATCCATCTCACTGGTTTAGTACAGTACTCTGTGGACAATGAATGATGCCAAGAAAATGAGGACAAGGGACCCTGAAGAGAAGTCAGTGGTTACATTGACCAGAAGATCAATACAAGATTTATTATTTTTTTAAGATTTTATTTATTTGTTAGAGAGAGAGAGAGCGAGCGAGCACAGGCAGACAGAGAGGCAGGCAGAGAGAGGAGCAGGCTCCCTGCCGAGCAAGGAGCCCGATGTGGGACTCCATCCCAGGACGCTGGGATCATGACCTGAGCCGAAGGCAGCCGCTTAACCAACTGAGCCACCCAGGCATCCCCAGTACAAGATTTAAAAGTAAACTGATCCTTGACGTTAAAAGTTGTCTTTTTTTTTTTTTTTTTTGGCTTCTATCTTTCCGTGTTTTCAGAATTAACCATCATACATCTTTCTGCCTTTCCTCCTCTGTCAGCTGAGGATTTTAAATTTTTCTGACTTCCCTTGAAAGGATCTGACTGGCAACAACTTAAATGAAGCTAAGTGAAAGACTTTGTACATTGGATAAAAAAAAATATCAAAGATTCATTCCTTTTTAAAAATTTTTTTTATTTAAGCTTTTTTTATTTAAACATATA
>RCUC01157328.1:0-26345 GCA_003697995.1 Taxidea taxus jeffersonii | reverse complement strand
AAAAAAAAAAAAAGACTTCATCACAAGGACCTGGAGAGAGCAGGCTAGATGAGGGAGGTCACTTCATTCCCAGGGAACCCGAACCCACCAGGTTTTAATTTATACACCTGGTGGGTTCCCTCATCTAGGATAATCTCCTCTTCTACCAATTCAAGCAATTCTTCAGGCCTCAGCCCCATTCTCACCTCCTCTATGAAGAGCCACTAACATTTGGTGAGTACTTATTACCAGCCAGGTGCCCTGCTGGGGCCTTCACTGCCTTCTCACATTGAATCCTTCAACAGCTCCGCAAGGTTCACATTAACATCTCCACGTTACAGATGGGGAAGCTGCAGCTCCTTAGCTAGCAAATGGAAGAACCAAGGTTTGAATGTAAGTCTGACCTCAAAGGCTGAGTAGTTTCTACTATGCCTGTCACCTCCCTGACTCCAACGGTCATACCGAGGGATCACTCCTTCCTTTGACGTTCTATTCTCTAGGGTCTGAAGACTTAATTGCATACTGTCTTACAGGATTCCTAAGAGTTGTCATATATTTCCATGTATTTCCCCCATTTGAAAGTTTCTGTATTCTTCAGAAGGACATAAGAAGGTACTCAAAGATGTATGATAACTGAGCCTCTCTAGTAGATTTTCCTAGACAGCCTTGGGATAAAATATCCCAGGTTTTTATTTTCACTCTCCTATAATATATAGGAGAGGTATATGGGCTTCAATGGCAAACACATGCAGGTTTAAATTCTAGCTCTACCACTTACCTGTTCTTCAATCTTAATAAACACCTTTCTGAGTCTGCTTCCTATCTATAAAACCAGAATCCTAACAATACTTCTTTTTTTAGGATTTACCCTTATGAAGATTACATGAAGTGATGCATACAAGCACATAGCAGAGTGCCTAGCACACCACAAACCATCTAGAATGAGGACTACGATAGCAAGACACTTTTATTTTTCTTGGCCTGCCTCAAGATCTAAGGAAAGGAGGGTGGCTCAGGAGTTCTCCAGCTGGCTGGCACAATCTGACTGGTGCTGCAGGTCAGCAGAGCTTTGGCAGTGTCCACTCAAGCACCCAGCACGGCCATTTGCTCCCAGAGCCCTCCCCTGCAGGCCCAAGGACCAGGCCGGATGCATCCAACCTCTGCCCTTGCAGCTAGCATGGGCTCTAGCTGGGCATTTTGAGTAAATGCTCAAAAGTTTGACATTGAGGGGCGCCTGGGTGGCTCAGAGGGTTAAAGCCTCTGCCTTCGGCTCAGGTCATGATCTCAGGGTCCTGGGATCGAGCCCCGCATCGGCCTCTCTGCTCAGCCTGCTTCCCCTCTCTCTCTGCCTGCCTCTCTGCCTACCTGTGATCTCCCGTGATCTCTGTCAAATAAATAAATAAAATCTTGAAAAAAAAAAAAAGTTTGACACCAAGCTGCTCTGGCCAAAACAGGGTATACCTCAACAGTGGAAGACAATCACTCCAGGTCCTACCGTGTCTACCATGACCCCTCAGCCATGCTCCTACAATGCCAGGAACTCATCCAGCCTCTGCTAGAGCATTTCTGGTACTGAATTTTCCTTTGTTTTTGTTTCTGTCTCTCCAACTAACTCATACGCCCAATCCCTAGCACAATACCTGGGATATCTTCAAAGACTCAGGACACACTAACGAAAGGAGCTAAATTTAGTGTGTATGGAAGAAGGGGGCTCCTCAGACAGATAAGACTGAGGGTCTCCACCCTCACGTCCTTTCCCAGTTCAACTGTGGATGTGCCTGGTGGTCTGTGCTCAAGAGAATAACTTCAAACGCCCCTTCCCCCATCTGGACTTCTCTGATGACTCCCACCTGATTCTGACCTCCCCAGGACTCCAAGACCCTTCCCCACCTACCAGAGCTCAGGATTTTCCTCCTCATCTTGTTTCTGAGCATGCACCAGGCATGCACTTGCTACTTCCCATCAGATAATTGGCTCCAGGAGGGCAGACTGGGCTTCTTTTCCTCTGACTCCCTGTAACATTCTAAGCATACCCAGACCATAGTTTGCCCCTAAAATACAAGGGCTTAGGAGATGGAAATGGGAGAATTGAGTAGCCTTGAATTTGTCCCTCCCCCCCATGGGGCAAAAGCAGCACCCACTGAGGTTCAGCTGTCCTAGCTCTTCCCTCTAAAGCCAGGGATCTGGTAATATCTTATATCTCACCTCCTCTTCCATCCTTTTCCTTAGTCGACTTTAAGGCCAGACCGGACCCACCCTTCTAGACAGACTCATCCAGTCTTCTTCATGGTTCTGGAGGGGAGGGTGCTGATACCACCGAATGAAGGACCTGCCTCTCTACAACCTTGTCTAGATGTTCTCACTCAAGCTTATCTATGGTGTTTGTCTCTTTACTTGTCTCTCTTCTCCACGACACGGGGAGCTCTGAGAGACCAGACGCTGTCTCAGTTTTCATCTCTACAAGCCCCACACAGAGTAGGGCAGCAACTGCGGGCTTCATTTATATTTGCTAAAAAATAAGTACAGAGCCGGCCTTAAGTTCTTCTCGCCCCCAACCCCCACACCCCCTGTCCTCCAGGCCAAACAGACTGAAGACTGCACTACTCTGCCTCCCCCCTCAACTTTCTGGTGTCCTAATGACTAAGTGATGATCCTCACATGCCAGCTTTCTGATGGGCTTAGAGGACAGTGGTGCCAAGGGAAGGGAACAAGATGCAAGAACAGTGATGGGAGCCTTGGAATTCTGTCCCTCGGTCACAGCAGAAAAGGGACCTTCCTCTGCACCTCCTCCTCAGAGAGCCAAGCCAGAACTCCCCCCACCCCGGAGAGCAGCCACCTCCTCAATGTGCTCGAAAGCAGCGCCCTGGAAGCCAATCGGTTCAGCCCACAGGGATCTCACTGCATCTGGCTCCAGCTCTCCGGGGAGCCCGCTCCTCTTTCTCTGTGCCTTGATTTATCTCTGGGAAGCCTCTGTGATGCTAAACTAGGGAGCTGGGGTGAGAGTCATTGCACAAAACCAGCAAATATGTACCTTGTTATCATTATCCCCCACGTAACCTCAGCCCCAATCAAGCATTTCAACGTCAGAACCTTAATCCAATAGCTCTCCCAAAGACATCCAGGTGTTGCCTCCTCCCCGGGCCAGGAAACGCCTGGGGAAGCTTCCTACCCCACCCCCTATGATGGGAGGGGGTGCAGAAAGGTGACAAAGTGGTGGACAGCCAGCCCCCTATATGCACGCCCCTCCCCCTTGCCAGGCAGTGCCTAAGTCCCCTTTAGGGTTGTTGCACATGAGCTGGAGTCCAAACACTGGGATTTCTAAAGAGAGGGACCCTTACAGAGATGGGACAGAACCCACCAGCAATGTGCTCTTCACCCCCAATTTAAGCCGTGGGGATTTAGCTGAAGTCCCCAAGACAGGAATTGGGCTACCACCCCCTATCCGAGGGAGCAAACACAATTTATGGGGTTAAATGTGAATGAGTCTCTTTCCTCGTTTGTGCTATTCTCATTCTTTATCTACACACACACACACACACACACACACTTTCAGCTGAATCCAAAGGGGAAGATATTAATCCCTCAGAAGTGCAACTCAAAAAAACAAAAAAGGAAGAAAAGGAAAGCCAGCAGTTTTCTCAACACACACACACACAAAGAAGGGCCAACTCGGTCAACACAAAAGATTAGAATGACACCCCTCTCCCCAATTTTGTCCAATTCCTCCTGCAGTGCAATTCCGCAGATCCCCAAAACCATCCCCAAACCAGAGCGGAGGACAGGTTTCTGCCTTCCCTCTTCTCCCTGTTCCCCACTCCCACAGCTTGTATGGCCCCTATCCTCCAGAGCCTCCACTCACCACACACATTTTCCCTGGGCTTCCCCTACTTACGTCTCAAGTTCGGGGGGTTCTGAACCTGCTGGTTCTGGCCCCATTCAAACAATTCAACTCCTGCCCAACCATGTCACAAAGGCCTGCAGTCTGCCATTGCTGGAGCTTTGATTGGGCCCCAGCAGGGCTCATCACAGTTCCAAAGGTAGCTACACCAGGCCCTCATCCCAGGCAGACAGACAGGCTGGAAAGGGGCACTGTCATCCATTCCTCCAGACCGGGGGAGGAGAAATCTCTGCCCAACACACACACACACACACACACACACACACACACACAACCAAATGCCAAGGAAGGAATCAGGAGAAGAACCTGGCTCGAGGCAGGAGAGGGGCTGCTGTGGGGACCAGAGTCTAAGTGATTCAGCAGTCTGCCCTCTCTTCAGCCCAGCCCATGGGCCACACTCATGACAGCTGTGCCAACTTGGAGGCTGAAGAAAAATTCTCTCTAAAATCCAAAATTCTCCAACCTTCCAGCGGAGCTCCGCATCCAGGCCTTTGCATCCCAGGGCTCAGAGCAAGACCAGTAAGAGGTCCTCAGCCATTCCCTTGGACCCTGCTTCTTGCCCAACCTAGTTTCCCTATGCTTAGCGCTCCCTCCCACAGTCCATCTAGGAAACCAATCTGAACCAGGGAAGAGGGTGGCTGAGGAGGAACACAAGAGGCCTACTAGCCCCCAGCATCCTTCACCCCCAAGCCATGAACTGGATCAAACATGCAGAAAGGGGTTATAAGTGGATTCCGCAACCGTGACTACATCAGGCCTTCAGAGCCCTAGGCCTCCCCAAGCAGGGAACGAGGGCCCCATGTCAGGTGATGGGGGCTCAGTACAAGCCTTGTGGATGCACAGAGCACCAGGAAGGGCAAATGGGAAAGGTGATGGGGGACAGGTCAGTTAACAGACAAGGAGGAGAAGATGGGGTTCTTGCGAGGGACTATGGTGCAGGAGGAAACCAAGAGGCAGCTGGGAAGCGGCTGGGACAGGGTGTGCAGAGGGACCTGGGGAGGACAGAAACTGAGGGAGCAGATGGAGAGACAGGCACACAGAGTGAGGGGGATATGAGGTGGGGATGAGGACAGGGGAGGCCAAAGAGAGGGGCTGATGTGAGGGATAGGAAAGATGGGGTCATACAGAGTGGGGTGTGGGGGTAAACAGGTATAAGGGCAGGGCTGTGGATGAGGCAGGGACGGAAGGCAAGGAGAAGAGGTCGAGGATGCAGGAAGGGGGAGGGAATGAGGCCAGTGAGACAGAAAGGGTGTTGGGGTAGGCGGGGGAGTGAGAGCTGAATAGGGGTGGGTGCAGATATCCACAGAACAGGGTGGATTCAGGGCAGGTGATGGTGTGGTTACGAGAAGGGACGGGGATGTAGTCAGAGGGGGATGGGGACCGGTCGGGGGATGGAGACGGGCAGAAGAGGGCGGCAACAAGGGGGTGTCGCTAGATGGGTTTCCATGACCCCCGTTCTACCGCACCCCCACCTGTCCGGTATCCGCGCTCGCCTACCTCCGAGGGCGCGGGCTCCGGCCCTGGGCGCAGTCCGTGCTGTCCGTCGCCGGCGCCGCCACTTCCCCCGCGTTCCCTGCAGCGCCTCTCGCCGCCAGCCGCCGCATTAGGGCAGAGACCGGCCCGTGCGCGTCCCCGGGCGGCCGGCGCGGCCCCGCCGTCCTGCGTGCGCGCCCCCGCGCCCCTCCCTTCGCGCGCCGGGCGGGGACACGGACGGAGACGGGGGGGGAGGGAGGGAATGCTCCGAGCGCGGCCCCACCGGGCGCGTCCGAGAGCGGTTCGCTAGGCCAGCGCGGCGGGGGGGAAAAGCTCCTGCTTTCTCTTCTCACCCACCCACTCACCGGCATTGGAAAGGAGCGTCCGTAAGCCCCCGCGGTATCAGGTTTTGCCCTGTAAATGCCCCTCCACCATCGGACTGTGACTTCTTGGAGGCAGAAATGTGTCGGAGCGCTTGTGTTCCCAGGGAGATTTGCTTGCTTGGGGTAGACTCTCCAGGGCCGTTTGTTGATTGAAGAATGGTTGGATCCGGAATTGAGGATGTCAGAAAGTTGTGATTCCTGCTGGGGCTAACGTGGTCGTTTAAAAACAGGAGATTCTGTTCTGCCCTCCGGGGCCGCGGGCCTGGTCCCAAACTTGAGATAGGGTGGAAGAAGTCCAGTGACCGGGAGGTCAGAGATCTCAGTGTTAGTCCTGGCCCTGTGACTAAGTCTCTCACAAGGACATGACACTTCCTCAGTGTCCTCCTCCAAAGAACAGTGAAAAGTTGAGGGCGGAATCTTACAGGTAACTGACAAAATGTTCCCTTCTTACGTTGGCTGCTTTGAGACCTGCAATCAGAGCTATGGGGTAAGGACTATGTCATGGGAAACAGAGGACTGTCCATAGGGCAAGGGCCTGAAAGCATAGCTGCCCCAGGGCAAAAGGTTCTGCGGGACCCCCATCTACACAAACAATCTAATTTCACTCATAATCTTTTCTCAGCATCATTCTAGCAGGCTGGCCTGACCCCAGGCCCTGGGATGGCCCTGTAGCCCAGACTTGGGGCTCCTGGGGGTGTCCGGTCAACCCCTTTGGGGAGGGGCAGGAGGGAATGTACAGGATTGGAAAATTCTCTGAAGGGGAGAATCTGGAAACTGGGGAGCCCCATCCAGATGACATAGTCCCCAGGCACTGGAGGGCCACGAGAACTCAGAGGAAGGTGCTTCAAAGCACCAGGGCTCCTCAAGCCTGAACCCAGGGCAGGACCCCACTCTCTTCCTTATCAGAAGTGTCCATGTGGCTGGCTCAATGGGAGAAGAAAATAATTTTCCTTTTATTTATTTATTTATTTGACAGACAGAGATCACACGTAGGCAGAGAGGCAGGGAGGGGGGGGGGAGCAGGCTCCCCGCTGAGCAGAGAGCCCGATGCAGGGCTCAATCTCAGGACCCCAAGATCATGACCTGAGCAGAAGGCAGAGGCTTAACCCACTGAGCCACCCAGGAGCCCCAATAATTTTCCTTTTTTAAGCACTAAACCCAGCCACTGGGTTTCTTGTATATATCAGCCACTTGCTGTTTATAGTGCTAGGTCATAGATGTTTTATAAGCCATATGGCACAGTGGCTTTGCCATTAGCTCTAGAGGCAGCCTGCGGGGGTTCAAATCCCACCTCCACCACATTAGATCTGGGTCAACTTGGGCAATTTACTTATTTCCTTTTATTTCTTTAAAAAATATAATTAAAGCTACGTGGCACCTGGGTGGCTCAGTGGGTTAAGGCCACTGCTTTCTGCTCAGGTCATGATCCCAGGGTCCTGGGATGGAGTGCCGCTTCGGGCTCTCTGCTCAGCGGGGAGGCTGCTTCCTCCTCTCTCTCTCTGCCTGCTTCTCTGCCTACTTGTGATCTCTGTCTGTCAAATAAATAAATAAAATGTTTAAATATATATATATATAATTAAAGCTACATAAGCATAGAGCTGAATCAGAGTCAAATCATTCTATGAGATTTCTTATAAAATACATTTCCCTCATGCTCTGCCTTGCCAGAAGCCATCATTTTCAGCTCTTCTGAGCTGTTTCTTCTGAGCTGTTTGTTTTCCTCCCTATCTCTAAATAACGTGCTAAATTGCTACTTCTTGCTTCTGGTTCAGGCATTATCTCTTGATGGGTAGTGGAAACGCTATAAGACACACTCTTTCAGCCCTACCTTCATCTCCCACATAGCTTTCCTGTCCCCCTCCCCACCTCCCAATTTAGTCATATCTTGATATTGGTTATATCCAAAGAAGTATTTACTAGGACAACTGAAATCCTATTCACAACTGACCTTTGCTTTTCCTGCAAACTTTCTGTTTTTTTTTTTTTCTGGACTTAATAATTATCATGTTTTATTTACTTGTTTGTAAACAGTAATTATAATTCAACTCTAAATTCTTCATCAATTGTCTCTATATGTTCAGAACTATCAGAGATTCTATCAGTTTTATCTCCTTGAAGATTCTCTCTGGAGCCTTTTGATGAGTTCCAATCTCTGTTGGTTTCTCTATAGGCAGGACATTGCTACTGACCTCATCAAGCTCAGTTTCTTCATCTGTAAAATGGGGATAATTATATTACCTCCTAGAGTTATTGTAAGGATAAGCAAAATAATTCATGTAGTACAATGTTTGTCATATAATAAGCACTTAATAAATATTGTCTTATTATTACTCAAGAGGAGAAAACAAACCAGCCCAAGCAATGGTTTAAAGCCCAGATGTGTCTGAAGGCACCCACTTAATTACACTATTTTAGGGCAGGCCCTAAAAATCTTAGATTTACAATGTCAGAATCTTCCAGTATGGGCAAGTTGAAGAAACACAGGATTTTCCAGGAAAGTTCTGGCTGACCAGTGGGTGAACATGGGCAGATCACTTAACCCCTCTATGACTTATTTTTCTCATCTGTAAAGTGGGGTAAGGATCAAGGAGATAAGGTACTTTGTAAACCAAGTGCTCTGCACAAATGTTAGTTACTACTTCTCTTTCTTTCCTTTTTTCTTTTTTAAACAGCTGAGATAACTGTGTCCTGGAGAGAAGATGAAGCAGATAGGAATCAGGCAGTGATCTGGTCATTCAAACTGGAGCTCCTATCTTTTTAATTTTTTAATTTTTATTTTTATTTAAACATATAATGTAACCCCACCACCCTCTCCCAACCCCCCTCCCCACCACCCCCTCAGTTTGTTTTATGACATTAAGTGGAGCTCCTATCTTATACCTTAGTGTAAAAAAGGAAAGTACGGGTCTGATGGGCGTGTAAGGCCCCCAGATGCCCCGATGGGGTGGAAGCAGGGGTTTCCTTGGCCTCACTGTCCCCAGCCACTGGCCTGTCCTGATCAGGAGACACCACCTGCTGGTGGTGATGGACACCAGGAACAAAGACAGGCCTGGATCTGGTGCAGGCTGTTCTGCTGGTGTATCAGGAACAGAACCTCTCAGTGCCAAGGGCAGACAGTGGTTGCTTTTTTCTTTCCAAACATTCATCTGGGCTTCCTGCTTCCTCTTCTTCCCCGAATTTGTATTTCAAGTTCTGGCTGAAACCCCAGTGAGCATGGACTCTTGCTGACCCTGGACCTGAAATCCTACTCACTGTGTCCTATCTCATGGTGAATGGCAAGTCACCAGTGACTTTCACATCCTCTAGCTTCTCCTTGCTCCCAGTCAATGGCACAAGCTCTGCCTAATGCCATTAGGCATTAGAAAGATCCCGTTGCACTGAGTCTCCAATGTAGTAAGACACTGGGCGTGTGCAGGGATGGTGGAAGCTGAGGGACAGGGCTGGGCCCCAGCAGTGTCTGTTGTCAAGCCATTCTCCTACACATGGCCCCCAGAAGGCATGGGGAAACTGGCCGTTCCATGCATTTGGGGTAGAGGCTTAACTTGATACCATCAAGACTTTGAATAGACCCTTAGCCCCACCAGTGCCACCTCAAAAAATCCAGGCAGTAGAAACACTAGCACAAGTCACAAAGATGTGAATGCCTAGGGCTGTTCACTGTAGCTCATCCAGAGGGCAACGATCCAATATGTTGTGTTCACTTGTGCAATGGAGAGGTATGCAGCCACTTAAAAAAATAAGATGCACACACATCTTTTGTTTGTTTATTTTGTTTTGTTTTGTTTTGTTTGACAGAGAGAGATCGCAAGCAGGCAGAGAAGCAGGCAGAGAGAGAGTGAGTGAGAGCAGAGAGAGAGTGGAGGAAGCAGGCTCCCCGCTGAGCAGAGAGCCCCATGCGGGGCTCGATCCCAGGACCCTGGGATCATGACCTGGGCCAAAGGCAGAAACTTACCCCACTGAGCCACCCAAGCGCCCCAACAAACACATCTTTTTAAAAGCTTAATAACAATATGTAGGTTGTTACCCCTTTCTCGGGGAACCTAAGTTAGTATAAGGGGCGGGAAGAAGAGGAGAGAGGGACTGACACTCTGGGCCAGGTTAGGAGATGAGAACCGAGCACCTGGAGGATACCAGAAGGGACCACATCTTCACTAAAGCCTCTCACATACCAGGTCCTTGATATCTGTCATATCACTTGGCTGTCACAAGACCCCAGTAAAATTTGTGGTCATTGCCTCCAGTGTGCTGATGAGGAAGGAGAGACCCAGTGAGGCTAGGAGGATCTCAACCTCATACAGATGAGATGTGGTAAAGGATTAACTGGCCCGAAGAGAGGCCTAGCCTTGCCCTTGGCTTCTGGGAGGTCATCTCTGAACCTGTGGGATGTCCTGCCTGGTAAAAGTGTCTTTACCTGGAGGCCTGAGGCCACCCTAGGTGGTCTATGCGAACACTGTGATTTATGGTGGAGGCTTTGGGCACATATCAGCTCAATCTCCAGAGAGGCTGGAAACGGAAGTTAGCTACACAGGTGGTCAGCCATGTCTACCTGACTGAGCTTCAGTAGCAATTCTGGACACTAAGGCTTGGGGGAGCTTCCTGGTTGGCAGCATATCATTGGAAAGTAGCGCTGTCTTCGTGTCTCCATGGGGAGAAGAGGACTAGAAGCTCTACATTTGTAGCTCTCCTGAACTCTGCCTCATGTGCCTCTTCTCTGGGCTGACTTTAATCCATATCCCTTCGCTCTAATAAAACGGAGCTATGGGGGCACCTGGGTGGCTCAGTTGGTGGGCATCTGCCTTCAGCTTGGGTCATGGTCCCAGGGTCCTGGAAGGAGCCCCATGTTGGGCTTCTTGCTCAGCAGGGAACCCGCTTCTCCCTCTCCCTCAGCCTGCTGCTCCCCCTGCTTCTGCTTTCTCTCTGTCAAATAAACAAAATATTTTAAAAAAGAAAAACTTAACTGTAAATATTCTAGCTTCCGGTGAGTTCTGTGTGTTCTACTGGCACATTATAGAACTTGACCGTGGTCTTTGGAATGCCCAAGCTTGCGAATGATGTCAGAAGTGAGGGTGGTCTTGGGGGCTGCTGCTAACTTTGAAGATGGTAAAGGGTGGAATTGGGATTTGCACAGAGATCTGAGACTCCGCCCCCTTCCCAGTCCTCCACACTCTCTTACACCGACCCACTGTGGAGAAGTGCCATAGGGAAGAAATTCTGGCACCATGAGGAAGAACAAGAACAGAGTGAGGGCCACGCTCAGCAACAGCAGGGTGGGCAGAGGAAAACATAGGAAAACAAGCTCAGGAGCGTGCTCAGAGGGACACTAGAAGGAGCAAATTTTAGAAAGTTCCCAGAGTCTATGTCCCTCACAATGCAGGAGGGCAAGAAGGCAGGTGCAGAGAAAGCTGATGGGAGAAGCATCCAGGAGCCCCCGGTTTCTCATAGGTCCTCCAAGAAGCTAGAAGCTATGATAGACAAGTCTCTAGCATTTACTGCCCCCGACCTGGTTCCAGGCTGGAAGGCATCTTTCCACCTGCTTCCCCTCTCCCTGTTTTGGAATTTAAAAATAAAAAATAAAATCTCCTTTGGATTAGACTCCCACCCAGCACTGCTGAGGGCAGAACTGGGCTTCTGATCGCCGGGCTGTTGGCTCCCAGATGCAGAGCCCACCTCCAGTGCATGGAATTAGTTTTCTATCCTAGGCAGGCAAAATTCCCTTCCCAGTAGACTGGGCAGTAAACAAGGAGGCAGGTGGAGAGGAGGAGAGGCCCCAGAACAGCAGGTAACCAGCCCCGATTCTAGGTGCGTGTCCTAGCCCAGCCCCTGCTCCCAGTGAGGCAGACTGGAGCCATCCTGGTACCTACTTCTGCACAGGGCACATTTCCCTTTTAAGATCATCTGCAAAGATCGTTTGGTGGCAAATTTCACCTGCATCAGTGTATTAGAGAAGGATTTTTTGGAGCTGTTCTCTACTGCAGAGAAAGTCCTGCACCTGTTTCCCAGCAATAGTAGGGAAAGTGGACAGTTCTCTCTCTGACTTCCTACCAGCCAACAAGAAGACCATCAGCTTCACATTCTTTCTCTCTCTAAATGTGTGAAACCCTGGTTTTCTAGAGGCCTTTAAGGACTGATCTTCCAGGCAGACTGCTTTCTGATCCTGTCCCCAAACAGGAGAATGAACACAATCCCCCGCCCCCCCCAGCTGAGAAATCCTGGCATTTAGAAACCCTTGTCAAAGGAGCTTTTTCTTAAAACTAAAAAAATAATAAAAATATTAAAAAATGGGGTGCCGGGCTGGCTCAGTCGGAAGAGCAGGCAACGCTTGATCTTGGGGTCATGAGTTCGAGCCTCACACTGGGTGTAGAGGTTCCTTAATTAAATAAAACTTCAAAAAAGTAAGAAAGCTTTTTCTTTTGCACTTGTCTTGCGAACTTATTTGTATGCGTAGCCTTCAGAGAGATCATGCACGGCTAACCACAAAGGCATCCACGTCATCACAATCAAACAGGTAAGATATATTAAACAACTTCTTTTCCTGAACTCTCTCACTCATTTTAACTTTGTGGTGGACTACTATTTTAAGACCCAGCTTAAACACAACTCCTGTGGGAAAAACTCTCTCCTTCTGCCAGATCCAGCCTCTCATCTGTGCAGCAGGGCACATGATAAATTCTCCTTCCCTGCGCTCATCACACTGTGTTTCCCTATCGGTATGTCTCCCCTGCTAGACTGCAAGTTTCCTGAGAGTGGGGAGTCCTGAAATCCACAGAACCCAGCACAGCTCATGGCTCAGGGCTGAAGCTCTGGAAGTATTTGTTGGATGGGTGAAAGGACGCATGATAAAAACAGAGCTGCAATGAACATGGATAGATCTTAGTGTGGAATGATGGTAACCACTAGCAGCATGTGGCTATTTAAATTTAAATTAACTAAAATAAAAGAGTTGTTCAGAATGGGTCATTCGAAGTCCTTCCCTATATGCGGTGCTGGGCTCCTTGCTGGTCAAAGAATTACACAGACATCTGTGGCCTGAGACAGGCCTGAGACCATCTAGAAGCACACACTGTAAAGAATGCCCCCTTAAATAAATACGGGCTAAATGAAACACACAGATTGCCATTAGGTGTTGTCAAATACATAAAAATTAAATAGACCAAAGGAAAAAAATATAAAGAAGTCTGGCTGTCCTTACAGCCTGAATACTAATGTGTTTCCCTACTTACATTTGAAATGGACATGACTTTGCTAGATTTCTTAGAGAAATAAACATAGTAGCCAGAAATAACCATGCTGGGTATGGAAATCTGGCCAAAGCAAATATTTGTGCTCATGTAGCAACCACAGAAGATCTCTTACATGGAGCCACTGATTCCCTGGGTAAAGTAAAATTTACAATGGGTCTTCCCTATTGTCTTCCATAAACCATTGCAGTGTTCCATCCATTGCAACATTCCAACCTCCACACTATCTTTCGGACACCGCCTCTGTACACAGCAAAATGTATAAACATCCAGTGACCATGTGTCTCTGTTTTCTATCAGGAAAACGTGGTTTCTGTGTCTCTGCATCCTGTCCATCTCCTATGGGCTATGATTTTACTCTGCCAAGGGAACTATACATCCAAATGGTTAAGAGTGCTTCCTGCTGCAAGGACCCGACTCAGCAGGCTGGGGAAAAGCAGAGGAGCAAGCCAGGGGCCCTGTGCTCCAGACCCCAGGCTCCTCAGTTTCTGCCCCATCCCCCACCCCGCCCCTTACCCCCAACACATTTCCTGCCGGTTGCCAGTGCTGAGAGCCAGGAGGTAGCAGCTGAGAGCCTGGCCTGTGAGCCAGGCCACCCCCAATTAGTTTATCTTATTAATGCCAATTTATTAGCACAGAACCCCTGGGAGGTGAGCAGGAGGATGTTTTAAATAAGCCACTGCATTTCCTGTCTGTAAGCTTTACACCTGAGCTCAGTGCTCAGCCAGGCCCGAGATGGGTGGCCTCCTGCCTCCCACCTCCTCTGGGTGGGTGGCCCCAGGAGAGTGGATCTGACTGGGCAGATGGGACAACGTGTGCTTCGCCACACAAGATTCATCACAATTTTAGAAGCGTTGTGGAAGCGTTTGTGGAAGCTTCCCGTTAAGGGTCCTCTAAAGGTGCATTTACGACCCAAAATTTGTCTGTCAAACAACAGTGGCTTTGTAAATGCAATAGCCTTCATAATTAAATCTTACTCCCTCTCAGGTGTCCAAACAGACTAACTTCTTCAGGTTCTTAAGTGCTAGGAACTGGGGAAAATGCTATCTTCCCCCGGCAGAGAGTTCCTAGCTCCGCAAGAGGCCTATCATTCACTCTCCGTCTTTGAGGCTGGGGCTTAAATAAGTGGAGCCACATGCGTTCAGACGCAAGAGTGGTTTGGAAGTGAATTGATACAGTTTAACATTATTCCAAGCACCTGAGAACTTTTCATGGGCCATGAGCGCTTTCTGCTTCATTCAGACCAAGTAACACGACCAGGTAGATGCAAACCAGGTATGGGTTTGGTAGAGGAGAAGACATCCCCTGGCTGTTTCCTCCCTCACTACCACCCAGCTTTACAAATTCCAAGAACAGGGGCACCTGGGTAGCTCGGTCGTAAACCCTCTGTCTTCGGCTCAGGTCTGGGTCCCGGGATCCTGGGATCGAGCCTCGCATCTGCACTCTGCTTGGCGGGGAGCCTGCTTCTCCCTCTTCCCTCTGCCTGCTGCTCTCCCTACTTGTGCTTGCTCCCCCTCTGTCCAATAAATAAATAAATCTTTTAAAAATAAATCAAAAATTCCAAGAACATAGAGGGCACCTGGCCGTTCAGTCAGTGAATTGTGCAACTCTTGATCTTGGGGTAGTAGGTTTGAGCCCCACGATGGGTGTAGAGATTACTTCAAAATAAAACAAAACAAAGCAAAAAACCCAAGGGGCGCCTGGTTGGCTCAGGGAAGCATCTGACTGTTGATTTGGGCTCAGGTCATGATCTCAGGGGGGAGGGTGTCTGCTAGAGTCTCTCTCCCTCTCCCTTTGCCCCTCCCCCAGCTGTGCGTGTGCTTTCTCTCTCTAAATAAAAGTAAGATCTTTTTTTAAAAATCCAAGAGCAGGGACGCCTGGGTGGCTCAGTTGGTTAAGCAGCTGCCTTCGGCTCAGGTCATGATCCCAGCGTCCTGGGATCGAGTCCCATATCGGGCTCCTTGCTCGGCAGGGAGCCTGCTTCTCCCTCTGCCTCTGCCTGTGCTCGCTTGCTCTCTCTCCCTCTCTCTCTGACAAATAAATAAATAAAAAATCTTAAAAAAAAAAAAATTTAAAAATCCAAGAGCAAACATCATCCCTCTCCTTGCCCAGAGAGAACCTTCTCTTCAACAGGCATCTGACCATTGTATGCATATTTTTGTGTGCTGGGGGGGAGAATGAGTTGGTCTGCAGCAATAACGTACAAGTAAATATTTAGTAATTGGTCCACTGAGAAAAAAAGAGAAGCCCTGATTTCTGTAGTTAGAAGCCCAGTTTCTGTAGTGTAAGTTCTCCCACCACCGTCAATTTCAAGGAACCAGCAGGAGGAGGTCATTGAGCATGGAGCTGGGAAAAGCTGTGGAGAAGCTCCCCCATTACATAGTTTCCTCCACATCGATAGATGTAGATAAGCTCCAGATCATAAATGGCTCTAAAATGCAGTCGAATAATTAGGATATTATGAGCTCTGAATCATTTCTTACTATCGTTTTTAATATGATTTAACTGTAGGGACGCCTGAGTGGCTCAGTCGCTAAGCATCTGCCTTCAGCTCAGGTCATGATCCCAGGTCCTGGGGTGGAGCCCCACGTTGGGCTCCCTACTCCTCGGGAAGCCCGCTTCTCCCTCTCCCACTCCGCCTGCTTGTGTTCCCTCTCTCACTGTCTCTCTCTCTCTGTCAAATATATAATTTAAAAATATGTTTTTAAAAAAATGATTTAACTGTAAGCGTATGTAATTGAATTTTTCGTAACGGCTGTGTTTCGCAACCAGTTCGCAAGGTTCCTGAAGATTCAGCAGTGGGCTCTGATGAGCTGACCCTAGCCAGCTCCCATGTACTACTGTCCTGAAGCCGCCCAGTCCCCGCTGGTGCCGCTCCCCAGCTTAGAATTCCTCTTTCTTGGCTTCCCCAACACCCTCAGTTAAGTCAGTGTGTGATACCTGTTTTAAAGAAGAGGAAGCCAGATGCGGTAGACGTTGGCACTAAACTACACATGTACCCACCTCAGAGGCTGGCGCTCCCACCTCTGCTGCCACCATGAATGGTCCTCCTTGGGGAGGACTCTGCTGTTTTGTGACTCACACTCAGAGCATCTGTGGATGAGGCCAGGTCTTCACCTGAGACATAGCCTGGTTTGGCAGCTTCCTCTTCAGCAAGCTTCTCACACTCCCTTTCCCGGAAGGCCCTCCCTTCGTCTGCCGTATGCAACTGAATTCCTGCCTCAGGCTCAGCTTCTAGGAAACTTGACCAAAGACCTAAAGCTTCAGAGGGACGTCCCTGATGTTCCACAGTGACCAAGGCAAAACGAACTCAGGACTTCCGATCCCACGCCTGCTGCTTCTACTTTAAGCCTCTTCGGCAACTATAGAACAAAGCTGAAGCTCAAACACCAGAGTGTGGCATTCAAGGCCCTAGCGTTTTGCCCCTAACCTTCCCTTCCAGCCTTGCTTCCTAGGATTCTCTCTACTGACACCCATGACTTCATCCAGAGAAGACTGCCTTCTGTGCCTCAAACCTGCCCCGGGGTTCTTGTCTCTGTGCTTTTGATTCTGCTGTTTCTTCTTCACGACAAATAAATTTAAATGTAGTAAGGGCCTAGTGCCTTCAGGGCACTGTACTCTGGAATAGCAGTCTTCAGAATGGGGCATATCTATCCTTGTAGGTAGAGAAGACTTTTCTCAAAGTGTGTCCCCGGTCTAAGAACTTGTTATTTTTTTTTTTTTTTTGAAGTAGCCTCCACACCCAGTGTAGAGCCCAACATGGGGCTTGAACTCACCACCCTGTGATCAAGAGTTGGATGCAAAGGACATCCGGCGGGTCACTGAAGACTAGGGATGGGACATGTGGAGCACTGAGCATGGTACAGAAGGGCTTGGCTGATTCGGAGTCTGATTTAGGGAGGAAGCTGGGGCTGCAGTTTCAGAGAGCCTCAAGACCCCCTACAGGGTCAGTGATTTGCTAGGAGGACCCACAGACCTCAGAAAAGCTGTTGTACTCATGCTTACAGTTGATCACAGTGGAAGGAAACAGACTAAAATCAGCAGAGGACATAGCCGCATAGGGCAGGAACCAGGAGAGACCAGGAGCAAACTTGCAGTGGTCCTCTCCCACTAGACACATGGGGACAGTACTTGAGTTTTCCCAGCAACATGAGGTGGCAACACATGGACAGTATTGCCAGCCAGAGAAGCTCACCCAAGGACTTGTGTCATGTAGGTATGGCTGACCTTGGCGTTCAGCCCTCCCAGAGGTCAAGTTGATGCTGTTGGCCCAAGGCCTCCAGCATATATCACGTTATTAGCACGGACTATCTGGTGTGACCCATAGCACACCCAGCAAACGAAGATACTCTTCTCAGCTAGGATATTCCAAGGCCTGGGAGGCTCCTGGTCCTCCAAGGGGCTGGGCAAGGATCAAATCTTTCCCTGGGCAAAGTGAATAATTTTCCTGCATGGGACCAACCCAAGTCACTATGGTGACTTGCCTATATGGTATGTAGGCCTGGAGAGGTTCCTCATCTCTCTTTCCTATGGACTTCCAATCCTTGATGCTATGCCCTGCCTGCAGAGGGAACATTTCTAGATTCTGGTCCACACCCAATTTCAGAGGCCAAACCAGCCCTTGGCAGGGAAAGACTTAGACTTAGGATACCATAGATCCCTATCAGCGACTCAGCAACCAGGCAGCCTTGCCGCGGAGATCCATTCCCACCTTCATCCCAGTCTGGTACCTGGTCAGGGACCATCCTTCCTCTGTGGCTCAATGCAGTCTGGTTGTCCCCTTTGGTCACCATTGTCAAAGCTGGTCATACCATATCCCAGGTTATGTTGTGATGTTCTGGAAGGTTCCCCAGCCAAGCTGGGTCCAGTGCTCAGGAGAAGTTCAAAGAGCTTCACTGACCCAATAAAAATTACATTCACATCTAAGCAGTCATCCAGAGGCTCCTTATGGGGAGTTCTGCCTTCATCATGGCCATGAACTTTGAACGCCCAGAATTCCTCCTGGACCAAAAGGACCTAAAGAAACACAGGTTCAGGGGCATCTGGGTGGCTCAGTGGATTAAAGCCTCTGCCTTCGGCTCAGGTCATGATCTCAGGGTCCTGGGATTGAGCCCCACATCGGGCTCTCTGCTAGGCAGGGAGCCTGCTTACCCCCACCCCCTCTCTGCCTGCCTCTCTGCCTACCTGTGATCTCTGTCTGTCAAATAAATAAAAATCTTTTAAAAAAAATTTAAGAAAAACAGGTGCACAATCTCTTATCAGAAGCCCCAGGGAGA
Source organism: Taxidea taxus jeffersonii (assembly GCA_003697995.1). Taxonomy (NCBI): domain Eukaryota; kingdom Metazoa; phylum Chordata; class Mammalia; order Carnivora; family Mustelidae; genus Taxidea; species Taxidea taxus. Next base: position 8,098 of record RCUC01157328.1, on the reverse strand, counting down.
GTAAAACCCTCAGGCTAGATGTATTTTAGAATTCAGAATGTTTTCCATTTTAGAAAGATAATTGGGTACAGATACTGTATATTATGCCCCAGTGATGTCTGGGGCAGCACACTGTAAATCAAACACATTAATATTTCTGCAGTGAAGTGTACGAATAGTCACACTAAGCAAGATGAATAAGGCTTTAATTCATTGCCTTATGACAGTTCAGGTCAGGTTTTTGCTACCAAGTGATTTCAGATTAAATTAGGTGTTGCTACCATATAAATTATGAAAATAACTCATTTCATAAAACTTATTGAGTAGGTTAAATATTTTCCCTGTATTCTTCATATAGTTCATAAGCACCTTGAGAACAGGAGTGCTGTCTTATCTTTTTATCCCTAGTGCCTGCCTACACCGGCCCACACTCGACACTTAATAAATGCTAAATGAATAGACGAAATGTCCTTTTATTTCCCAGGTTATTTCCTTATGGGTAACACAACACCAAGCAAAGCCCTTCCTGGAATGAGTCGTGACACATGGTTGGTTATCCCAGACGAATCTATGCACGGTTCCCAACTTTCCTCTCAAAATTCCATGAAGTTTCAATGATTTACAGAACATTTTATTCCTCTCCTTGTCTGAAAAGCAAGCAAGAGCCAAGAGCAGGAAACAGAGAAAGTTCTACAGAGGGTCACTTGGGGAAGGGTGGACTGTATAGGAAAGAGTGTTGGGTGGGAGCTGTAAGACCCCGGCTCCTCTCCCAGGCTTCTCATTCCCCAAGGGGTCTGACTGTTGCTAAATCTGGGCCTTTTCCCCACCTGCTATAAAAGTGATCCCCAAACTTGCCAATCATCATAATCACCCATGGAGCTTTAAAAAATACAGGTTCTAGGGGCGCCTGGATGGCTCAGTGGGTTAAAGTCTCTGCCTTCGGCTCAGGTCATGATCCCGGGGTCCTGGGATTGAGCCCCGCATCGGGCTCTCTGCTCAGCAGGGAGCCTGCTTCCCCTCCTCTCTCTGCCTGCCTCTCTGCCTGCTTGTGATCTCTCTCTCTCTGTGTCAAATAAATAAATAAAGTCTTTAAAAAAAAAATAGGGGCTCTGATTCTGCAGGCCTGGGGGTGGAGGGCAGAAATCTTACTTTCCAAAAAGTATTTTCAGAATTTTAAAGGCAGTGATAGGTAATAGAGGAATATAGCTTTATTTATGATAGAACAAATACCTAGAAATATAGGTGTTATGTGTCACATATTTTTAAAAAAGATTTTATTTATTTATGTGAGAGAGGGAGGAGAATGGGAGAGCGTGCAGGAGCATGGGGGAGAGGAGGCAGAGGGAGAAGCTGACTCCTGGCCAGACAGGGAGCCCGACCCAGGACTTGATCCTAGGACCCTGGGATCATGACCTGCCTGAGCCAGAGGCAGACGCCTAACGGCAGAGCCACTGAAGCCCTTCTGCTTCATACATTTTTTAAAAAAGATTTTATGTATTTATTTATATGAGAGAGAGAGAGAGAGAGAGAAAACAAAGTGACAGGAGGGGCAGAGGGAGAGGGACAAGCAGACATGCCAGTGAGCGTGGAGTCTGATGCGGGGCTCCATCCCAGGACCCCGAGTCCATAACCTGAGCCAAAGTCAGATGTTTAACTGGCTGAGCCACCCAGGTGCCCCTACTTCACACATTTTAATGTTGGCTTTTACTCCACTAGCAACAAGGGAGAAGGTCAGAATGAACCGGATTTTAATACTAGTATTAATAATAATACCATTGATTTTTAACAACTAAAAATTTTTTTTGCATGTGCAACTACTCAATTGTTTATCAATGGTTCTTAAATTTTTTTTAAAGATTTCATTTTTAAGGAATCTCTATACCCCACATGGGGCTCGAACTGATGACCCTGAGATTAAGAGTCATGTGCTCCACTGACTGAGCCAGCCGGGCACCCCTATTGTTTTTTAATGTTTAAAATTGAGATATGAGGGGCACCTGGGTGGCTCAGTGGGTTAAAGCCTCTGCCTTCGGTTCAGGTCATGATCCCAGGGTCCTGGGATCGAGCCCCGCATCGAGCTCTCTGCTCAGCAGGGAGCCTGCTTCCTCCTCTCTCTCCACCTGCCTCTCTGCCTACTTGTGATCTCTGTCTGTCAAATAAATAAATAAAATCTTAAAAAAAATAAATAAATAAAATTGAGATATGAAATAAATAAATGAATAAACAATAATAAATAAAATTGATATATAACTGACATATAATATTATATTAGTTTATGGTCTATAACATAATTATTATATATAACCAACATATTATATATAATAATCTTTTTATATATTGCAAAATGATCATCAGAATAATCCTTGTTAACATTCATCACCACACATAATTACAAAATAATTTTCCTGTGATGAGAACTTTCATGCTCTCCTCCTTTAACAACTTTCAAACATTGAAGAAGGTATTATTAACTACACTCTCCACGCTGCACTTGACATTGCTGGGACTTACTTTGTAACTGGAAGCTTGTACCTTTTGATCCCCGTTCCCCATCTCTCCCACGCTCCCATGCCCTGCCTCTGGCAACCCCCAATTTGTTTTCTCTATCTGCAGGCTGGGTGTTTTTTTGTTTCCCGTCTTTTGTGTTTTTAGATTCCACATGTGAGATCATATCATATTTATCTAAGTTATATAAGTTAACTAAGCTAAGTTCACTTAGCCTAATGCCCTCGAGGTCTATCCATGTTGTTGCGAATGGTGGGATTTCCTTCCTTTTTAGGGCTGAGTAATATTCTATTATACACACACACTGCATTTTCCTTATCCATTCATGCACTGACAGACACTTAGGCTGTTTCCATATCTTGGCTCTTATACGTAATGCTGCAGTGAACAGGGGGGTACAGATACCTTTTCAAGTTAATTTTTCATTTCCTTCAGGTAAATCCCCAGAAGTGGAATTACTGAATTATATGGTAATTCTATTTTGAACTTTTTGAGGAACCTCCGTACTGTTTTCCCAGAGTGGCTGCACCAGCTTGCATTCCCACCAACAGTGGGTGAGGGTTCGCTTTTCTCCACATCCTCGCCAACACTTGTTATCTCTTGTCTTTTCGGTAAAAGCCATCCTAACATATGTGACGTAATATGTCACTATGGTTTTAATCTGCATCTCCCTAATGATGAGTGATGCCAAGCACCATTTCATGTACCTGTTGGTCATCCGTATATATTTTGGAAAACCGTCTGAAGAACCTTTGCCCATCCTTAAATCAAGTCGTTGGGGTTTTTTTGCTATTGAGTTATATGAGTTCTTTATGTATTTTGGACACTCATCTCTTACCAGATATGTGATTTGCAAATATTTTCTGTAAGTTACCTTTTCATTTGGTTGATGATTTCCTTCACTGTACAGAAGCTTTTCAGTTTGATGTAGAAATCCATATTTTAAAAAAGTTCCTTAAGGGGCGCCTGGGTGGCTCAGTGGTTAAAGCCTCTGCCTTTGGCTCAGGTCATGGTCTCAAGGTCCTGGGATCAAGCCCTGCATTGGGCTCTCTGCTCAGCAGGGAGCCTACTTCACCTTCTCTCTCTGCCTGCCTCTCTGCCTACTTGTGATCTCTGTCTGTCAAAATAAATAAATAAAATTTTTTTTAAAAGTTCCTTAAACAATGGTGATACCATAATAAGAAGGGAGGAGGGATGAAATAGAGCTAGACAGGAGAACTATTTCCATATATCACTGGAATTAAGCCAGTGTAAATATGAAGCTGATTCTGATGAGTTAAGATGTTATATGGTAAGGCGGGGTGCCTGGGGGGGCTCAGTGGGTAAGCCTCTGCCTTTGGCTCAGGTCATGATCTCAGGGTCCTGGGATCGAGCCCCGCATCAGGCTCTCTGCTCAGCAGGGAGCCTGCTTCCTTCTCTCTCTCTGCCTACTTGTGATCTCTGTCAAATAAATAAAATCTTTTTAAAAAATGTTTAAAAAAAGATGTATATAATAAGGCCTAGAACAACCATTAAAGTAATAGCTAAAAAAGGTGAAAAAATTATTAAAAGATTAAAACATTACATTGGAAAGACTCACTTAATGCAAGAGAAAGCAGAAAAGGAGGAACAGAGGAATAAAAAAAGCAGGAGACCTACAGAAAGCAAAAGGTTAAACTGCAAATGTAAATCCAACAATATCAATGAAACATTAAACATGAGTAGATCAGACAATCCAAATAAAGACAAGAGATTGTCAGAATGGATCGAAAACACAATCCAACTACAGGAGACCCAGTTCACAGTGAAAGATACAGAGTGAAGGTGGAGGGATGGAAACACAGACATCATACAGACAGCAACACGAGGAAGAATGGCCGGAGTGGTAGCAGACAAAATAGACCTTAAAATAAAAAAGATCAGCGCACCTGGGTGGTTCAGTCAGTTAAGCATCTGTCTTTGGTTCAGGTCATGATCCTGGAGCCCTGGGGAGCTCGATCCCCCCGCATCAGGGCCCCTGCTCAGCGGAGAGTCTCCTTCTCCCTCTCCCACTCCCCCTGCTCATGTCCTCTCTCTCAAATAAATAAAATCTTTAAAAAATAAATAAATAAAAATAAATTTAAAAAATGTCACCGGATGTAAAGCAGGACACTCCCTAATGACAAGAGTTTCAACCATCAGGGAGACATAATAATTATAAACAGAGGTGCACCTAAGGACAAACAGAGCACCAAAGACACGAAGCAAAATCTGATGGAAACGAAGAAACCGACAATCCAACAATACCAGCCGGAGTCCTCCACACCCCACTTCCAGAAATAGAGCAACTAGGCAGGACATCAGCTAGGACACGGGAAACGTCACCAACCCTGTAAACCAGCTAGACCCAACATCATCTATGGAACACTCTAGCCAACAACGGAATGCACTTTCTTCTCCAGTGCACACAGCATTCTCCAGGACAGACCATACGCTAGGCCACAAAACAAGTCTCAATTGCACTCTTGGGCATTTATGTCAGAGAAACGGTAGCATGCTCACACAACAACCTGTGTGTGAATGTACACGGCAACTTTATTTGTAATGATGAAAACCCCGAGACAGCCCAGATGTCCTTCAACAGGTGAATGATTAAACGAACTATAGTTTTTTAAATCATAGTTATTAAAAGTATCATTTTCGGGGCGCCTGGGTGGCTCAGTGGATTAAGCCGCTGCCTTCGGCTCGGGTCATGATCTCAGGGTCCTGGGATCGAGCCTCACGTCGGGCTCTCTGCTCTGCGGGGAGCCTGCTTCCTCCTCTCTCTCTGCCTGCCTCTCTGCCTACTTGTGATCTCTGTCAAATAAATAAATAAAATATTTTTTAAAAAAGTATTGTTTTCATTCTTGAAAAATCACTGGGCAATCTCACCACCCAGAAACCAGTCCAGCTACCATGCTAGGGACATCCTAGGGACGCCAACATCCCACATGCACACACATCCCCAGAGGAAATCGGTGTGTGTACACCACCCAGCAGTGCTCTGCCCCCCGGCCCCCCGCACCAGCAATGATTCCCGGAAGGAAGCTGTTGCTCTCAGAGGGACACATCACAGTCTACTGGGGTGAGGGGCTGGGGAAGGCTGTGTGGTTTGAAAACTCCCCAGGGGACGCTGAATGACTATGCCCTTTAGGGAGGGTTCCCACCTTCACCGCACCACCAAGAGACTCCCTGGACACTTAACGAGAATGGCTCATTACACACATACTACTTTGTACATTCCCTTTTACATTCTACATCACTGTGCCTGATGGTTGCATACATTTTTTGTTGTTGTAGCAGAATCTAGAAATGAATTCCATGTTGACATTATTTAATATTGTCCATTAAAGATATATAATTTGGTAGCAAATATCTTTGTATGTATAATTAGAACCTTGCATTAAACTCCTACTGGTGGAATTTCTGGCTTGAACATTTAAAAAATTTGAGACAGGGACGCCTGGGTGGCTCGGTTAAGCGGCTGCCTTTGACTCAGGTCATGATCCCAGCGTCCTGGGATCGAGTCCCGCATCGGGCTCCTTGCTCGGCAGGGAGCCTGCTTCTCCCTCTGCCTCTGCCTGCCACTCTGTCTGCCCGTGCTCACTCTCTCTGAAAAATAAATAAATAAAATCTTTTAAAAATTTTGAGACAGAATGACACAATACTTTCCAAGAAGATTAAACAGATTTATATACATAAGAGCTCATGCAACAAATATTGCATCGGGCATTATATGGTCACAAGTGTATCCCCTATACCCTTGAATCTCTAAAAGTAAGTAAATTCCAAAGGTCTTTGGTACAACATTGCCTTTAAGCCTCTGATCTCAGGTGACGATGCTGATGGTATTCATTTATCTCCTAGGTTAAAGCCCCGTTTGGGAGCCTGCCCCGCCCTTTTACCTTTCCACCACCAAGATTGTTTGCTTCTCTTTGCTGCCACCTTGTGTTGAAACAGGAAAAATTCATCTGGGAGGACATGAGAGAGAGCAGCTTAAGACCCCTAACTTCAAGGGCCAGAAGGAGCCTGCGGTCAGATTCTGAGAGTCCTTCCTAACTGGATCAGGGCCACAGAGAATGAGGGCTCTGGGCTTCAGGGCCAAGGAAGCCCTGAGACAGAGCCCAGAGGAGGACTTCCCTAATGTGATGGCTGAGGAGCTTAAAGAGCTGAATTCAAGATCTGGCTCTGCCCCGATTTGCCATTAAGCACACTCGTTCTTTCTTTGCCCTCTGTTTCTTCTCTGAAATGAGGAGTTGGCCTAAGCCCATGTTTTGCAAACTGCAGGTGAAAACCCTTTAATGGGCTGTGAATTTTACTTATTAAGTTGTGGCAAGCTTTTTGGGGTTTGTTTTGAATGGAAAAGGCAGGATGGGAAATCATGGACATGTCAGCTGCTGTTTCATTGTAAAACGCGTCTTACTGAGGGTCCCGACCGACATGAAGTGAGGACCACTGACTTGGGGCATCCTAGGGTTCTGCCTGGGAGCTTTCGGTTCTGCTTGGGACTACTGGAGGTGAGACTGTTGGTGAGATTATCAGTCCCACCGCTGGAAGAAGCGATGGTGCTGACACCTCTTCTGTAGAGCAGCTGTTGTCAGGGACGCCCGGTAGGGGGGCTGACAAAGCAGGTGCATAGGCCACTGACCCGGCAGAAGCACTGGGAGGGGGGGCGCTACAGTGCCAGGTAAAGACCCGTTTCCCGGGCTTATCAATACCTCGAGGGAACTGCAGAGGGCGGTGAGAACCTAGGAATCCAGGAGGCAGAGGGAGCAGCAGAGCTGGAGACACTGGGGTGCTATGAACCGGCCCCCACTTGGGTTCCAGAAGGCTGGAGTGGGAGGGGGAGATTGTTTAACTTGCCGGGGTGCCTCTGATCCCGCCACGTTGCTGGTGGGTCCTGCGGTGAGAAAGCTCCCAGGCACCTGCAGAGGGCAGAAGCTGCCACTAGGGGGCAGCAGAAGATTGATGTTGGGAATGGGGTCTGGCTTCAAGGTTGGGGACAAGAGGTAGTGAGGCTCAAAGGGGGCCGGAAGCAAGGGACTTGCAGAGGAGAGTGACCTTGCTCCTGGCTTGCTCTCTCCCAGAGGCCTCGGGAAGGGGGCAACTCCGATTTGCCAGATAAACGCCCACCAGAGGTGTGCTGGAGCTTGTTCCTACAGGCTCACAAGGGCCAGTGGTTACATTTTCAAAACGTTGACAAGCCAGTTGTTAAACATAGCCGCCTTTAAAAACTTAGAAATAAGTCATATTCAAAATAAAAGTCATAAGCACTAAAAATGCATCACTTTGTTCTACTGCGATCTGTTACGTATGTTCTTCAGGCCACTTGAGTTTGTCCTGCGTGTTATCGCTTTACAACGTCGCGCTACGGTGCCCAGGGACCCCACTTCGTGAGCCTGAAATGCCGCGGTGAGAGCTTTGCACCTTGGAGCTCAGCAAACACTGCGAATCGGGGAGGAGTCTTCCCCTCTCAGAGCGGGTGGTGAAACATTCACCAGCACACCGCCCGGGGCCCACTGTCTTCCTTATCTTCAGTTCTTGGGTCCCTTCCCCCTCCTTCCAGCCCCTCCCGCCATCAGCTGTAAGGGATGGGGGAGAATCCGAGGTAGGGGAT